>JAASAO010000098.1:0-79745 GCA_017311375.1 Mytilus coruscus
CCTCTACTGCTTCCAAGAAAATGGTAGGACAGTTTAAGGGTTTAGAAAAGAAGAATAAGAATAATAATAATAATAATAATAATAAGAAACGGGACAAAAACAATAAGTCTCCAAAACTCCGTTTTGGCGACTTAATAAGAAACAGGACAAAAACAATAAGTCTCCAAAACTCCGTTTGGCGACTTAAATACAAAGTTTTTATTGTCAATTATGACGCCCAATAATTTGAGCAGTACAATTAAGTTCAATTTCATACAAGTGATTACATATTGATTACATTGATTATTTAACAATTAAACAAAAGTCTTTTCAGCAGAATAATTTCTAAAGGAATAATATAAATAGTTTTACAATATAATATAGATGGACAAACTACCGGTGACTAAACTGTATCTAGAATTAAGTTTCTCTCTTTAAATAAAGTACACAATAATAAACTTACTTTTTAATTATAACATTATCCTCAGATGACATTAACCATATTAATTTTGATTTATTTGGGAGGCTTTTAAAGTTTTGTTAACCTTATCTAAGTAATTTATATATTCAGATCTTTTATTTTCTAAAACAGGACACTGAAGAAGAAAATGAATTTCATCCTCAACTTCAGTGTTGCATAATTTACATATTCTATCCTCCACTGAAGTCCCACATATCTGCCTCTTTCAATTTCTAATTTATGTGCACTGACTCTGAACTTAGTGAGCAGTCGCCTTTCATCCTCATTTAAAATTAATAAGTATTTTTCCATACAAATATTTTCTTTAAATAATCTGTAAGTTCTTAGTTTATTTCCATACTGTTTATTTTGTCTATCATTGTAAAGTTCAGATTTCCAAATACAAGAATATTTCTGTTTTAATTTCCGGTAAATTAGTGATTTTAAATCCATGTTTGAATTTTTAACAAGTTTAAGATCTATATCAAGATATTTCATAAGAATAACAATACAACTATACCAACTATTTTTGTTTAAACTATTTAGTGATTTAGAGACATGCAGAGCTTCAGAGAGAAGGATATCATCAGACTTTAATATATATTTATAATATCTAAGCATATTTAAAATTACTTCAAGAAATAAGGGATATCTTCCCATTTCACCCAATACAGCTATATTTGTAGATTTTTTACCTAAACCCATTGAAAATTTACAGAATTTGACATGAATACTTTCTTGTTTCATGTCCTTGCATAGTTTGAATAGATTATGTTCATTTTATTTAGTTTATTTATTACTGAAGCTCCCATATTTCACTCCCATATAACAACACAGGTTTCACAGTATGATCAAATATATGTGAAAGTGTATTAATTTTAGGTTTATACAAGTTAAAACGTTTTTATATTTAAATAAAGCTTTCAATCCCCTTTTATATAAATCTTCTTTAGCCTCTGTAAAGCTTCCACTTGCACTTACATAAATTTCTAAATATTTATAACCCCTAGCCCTTTCAATAGGTACATTATTAACATTAAATATTTTTTCATACAATTTTCCTGTTTTATTAAATACTACTGATTTAGTTTTCTTTATATTTATTTGGAGACCCCATTTATCACAGTAATTATATAGTTTATCAATACACTTCTGTAAACCATCAGCTGTTTCTGACATCAATACTAAGTCATCTGCATACAATAAGCAATTAAGCTGTAAGGAATTTAAAATAGCAGGTTTACATGTCTCATCAAATGAGTCAAGAATATCATTTATAAAATTCTAAATAAAGTGGGACTTAAATTATCTCCTTGTTTGACTCCTATGTTAGATGTAAAGTTTTCAGTCATAGAATATTTGTCTACCTTTACACAAAGTTCAATATTATTATACATATCTTTTAGAGTGTTATAAAATAAATCACTGACTCAATATTTCTCAGTTTATAAAAAGTCCATCATGACTAACAGTGTCAAAGGCACTTTGTAGGTCAACAAAGCATGTAAAGAATTTTTATCGCCTTGTTGAGTATACTTTTCTATAAGAGTTCTCAAAACTAAATGATGATCACTGGTGCGCTTGCCTTTACAGAAACCAATTTTTCCGGTTTAATAATATTTCTACTTGCAAAAACTTCTCTAAACGAATATTTAAAATTTTCACAAATAACTTGCCTAAACAACTGCCAATGGTAATTCCTCTATAATTTGAAGGGTCATCTTTTGAACCACTTTTAAATAAAGGAACTATATCCTTTTGCCCAAAGTTTGGGAAAATTTCCTGAGTTTAAGATATTATTAAATAATGTTTGAAAACAAGGAACTAAATATATTTGACTAGACTTTAACATTTCATTTAAAATTGAGTCAAAACCACTGGCTTTTTATTTTTAGTGTACTAATCGGCTTTTCTATTTCTGTTTTTGAAATAAAATTATCAAGTTCAGTAAATATTTTTCTCTTTCCATATCTTTTAGCTTATCTCTTAAACTATCACAGGATGCATTGGTCTCTTTTTCATTTAAATTTTTGAAATAAGAAAACCAAGCATCTGTTGACACATCCGATGTGGAATTCTCCCTATATGTATCTGACAACTCATGAAGCAGTGCCCAATATTGACTTGGATTTTCGTCTCTCAAATTAACTTATTTATCTATTAAATCTTGTCGAAAATCCCTTATTTTTTCTTTCTTGTTTTCTGTAATATATTAATGTTTTAAAAGACTGAAAAAGATGACCTTATTACTGGATCAAAGGATATTTTTGTAACAATTTTTCTTTATCATTTAGGTTATTTTTAATTTAGATAATGAAGCATCTAACCAATTGGGTTTTCTGTACATTTTGTTTTAACTTGTTTGTTGATTTTAAGTAGGCTTTTGTTTTAGTGAGAAATTTGCAGCTTCATAGAATATAGTATTAACATCTTTAATCATATTATTAATATCAGAATCGTAATCAGTTTTATTAAAATTCAAAATTTTTGTTGCATACCGCCTGAAGATAATGCTTCCTGAAATAATTCAGTAGAGTTCTCATTCCATTTATAACTTTTAAGAGACATCTGAGTGTGACATGTATCTCCTTTTATTTTACACTGTATGTCCAATAACACAGAAATCTGACAATGATCAGAGATCGCCCAATAAGTTATGGACAAGTTAAAACATACCTTTGATAATAAATTTTCTGATACAATAAAATAATCTACAACGCTACATCCATTTGGAGTATAGCATGTTAATTGGCCAATAGAGTCTCCAGTAGTTCGTCCATTTAAAATTCTAAGACCTGTTTCAATACAGATATCATTTAAATATTTACCCTAGACGAGATAGTTTCGTCCATACTAAAACGTACAGGTACATTTATATCTGGATCAAAGTTATTAAAATCTGGTTTACACCATTTCTATTATCCCCTCAATAAAATCTGGTTGTTTAGTACCGGTTCTAGAATTCAAATCCCTGCTAAAATTATACTTCCACTTTTGAATATTTCTCAATATCTGTTTCCAAAAGGTCAAAATTTCCACATCTAGAGATTGTGTGTAAGAAGAATTAGAGGTGGATTATAAATGAAACAAAGATATATATCCTCAGTTGTGCTGAAAAATGTGCTACAAAGTTTTAACCATAAGTAATCATTAGTTTTGTGTTCTAAAATTTTACCCCAGCTTTCAAGTTTGATTTTACAAAACTGAAATTCCTCCCGATATTTTATTTGACTTTTGGATTTTGCTCTTGATAAATGAACTGAATTAAACCCATTAATAACTAATGATTCCTCCTGGGTACAATGTGTCTCCAATAAACAAATAATATCCTTTGTTTCTATTTCCTTAAAATCTATAGTTCTGATATTTATTGTACCCTTTACTTTTAAAACCATTTATATTCCAGCAACTGATATGTAATTTCGATTTCTTTGTGAATAAACACATTTTTATACTTAACACCAAGTTTTTATACTATGTTCAAAGAAAATTATATACCAATGGCTAACAAGAACAATTACAATTATATTACATGTAATAAGAAAGATAACTTAACGTATATGAAAACCAATTTACCTCAAAGTAACCAGATACGATCTGTATCAAATCGAATTCGTCTTGAGGGACATCAATCTCAAATTCTGTCGCCTGAAAGATGACCACCTGTTTTGCTTGCTGCACTTTCGAAAGAAACCTATAAGAGAACATTGGTAGCTGAATTGATTTCTTTCGACAACCATGGTCCTCTAGACCCTGAAGGTGTGCAAAGACTATCCCACAGTCTCGACAAGCTATCAGGTCTTCTTTGTTACTCTCTATTTCTCACGTTGTACTTTCTGTGTCAAAACTATCGTCGTCCTTTATCTCTTTGACAGCTTCAGAGGTGTCAATTCCTTTGCCGTTTGCAAGACATCAGTTTTTGTACAACATGTAGAACGATATATATAGATTTTTATTGATATTTCATCATTTTCTGAAAATGTGTATCTTGTAAGCAATATATATTAGTTTTTTTTTGTTTTTTTATTTAAGATAGTCAAAACATCTCTTCGCTTCTCTTTTGAATTAAGACCTTGACAGTTGTATGGGAAAATTTTATATTATTATTACTAATTATCAAGTGATATTTGTATTTCATAACAAAACAATAATCTGAAATTTTGATAAATGCAGCAAAATGAATTGACCAACACATCTGTGTACTTTTAAAGTGTGTAGATGTGAAATTCTCCTTGAGATTTCTGATCTCACCTGTCATGTCTGTGTGGAATTTAATTGTAACCAGAGTACACCAAAGATGCTGTCTAATATAAAGTACTGTGCCAAAACATGAAAAGAGAAAAGACATAGATCTTGAAGAATGAAAAAATATAAAGAAGAACAAGATGAGATCATAATGTAAACAAAAATACAAAGCAAAAATTAAATAATTAAAAACAAAGCATGTTGTCCTAAAAAGTAATATATCCACTTCTATTCTTTTTTTTTTCAAGTACAGAAATGTGCTCTATGGGTGATTGCTCTATCGTAAAACTAAAGGCGATTATCTCCCTTACATCATCAATCAATAGAAGTGTATGATTCTTGAGAGTCAATGATTGAAATGACAATTAGTTTAGTCATTAATTTATGTATGACATTTGATTAAAGTTATATATTTTTAATGTTCTCTTATAATTACTCATCCAAAACATACCCAATAGGCGAGTGACATTTTTCAAAAAGCCTCTTAATTAAGGACTTTAAAGCACCCACCTAACACACGACTGGATTATATATCATTCGTAAGCTTATTATCTGTATTTTCTGTTTTGCCCGGTCGAAAAAAAAAAATCGTACGGTGCAATTTCCGTTATATCAAGGTCAAAGGTCAAGATAAACATTTCAAAGTTTTGCGATAATTAAACTAAAGCCATATTCTGGTTCTTGTACGATAAAATTTTTCCAAAAATCATATGAAACTTATAGAATATGATACAGTAATTCCAAATCAAACAAAAATTAAGAGGTTAAATGTTGTTGCGCAATATTTCCCAAAAATTGCAATTTTTAACACATCCTACAAAAAAGAGAAAAAGCTCTAAAAGCAAAATATATCTTGGGGGATCGATATTTCTATGCTCAAAAATCAAACAAATGTAGGGCTTTTAGGTCAAGAAATATTTTTTCATAACTTTGAGATGCAAATAATACATATTGTTCATGGAACAGCCTTCTATTGAAGTGTTTGCAGTTGCCAAAAAAACCTACCATCTGCGAATAGCGATCATGTTTCTTTTCTATGTTTAGCACATCGCTAATTGTCAATATCAGGGAGGACAATAATTTTCCATAATAAAAGAAGGGTATCTAAAGTTCAGTTCGAAAAGAAATATACGAGCTTTTTGAGGTCAAAATATGTTTTTTTCGAAGTCGATCTTATTTACCTTCTGAAGTCTTGTTGAAATGCAAACATGATTTTATTTGACCTTTTAACTTTTTGATTCGAGCGTCACTGATGAGTCTTTTGTAGACGAAATGCGCGTCTGGCGCAAATACAAAATTTCAATCTTCGTATCTATGATGAGTTTATTTGCGACTAAATCGGTGGCAACATTAAAATAAGTACCCAGCGTTTGGAAACACTTGTTGTCTTCTGCGGGAAATAAACGAACTAGATCTAGTGCTGCTGCTTTTTGTTAGTTTAAAAATGTGTTAGACATGTTAAATGTGTTAAGAAGTTTAATTTCGTTAATTAATCGAACGAATAGGTTCAATATTCAAATGATAGCTGTTTTGAGTGTTTTCACCATACACTTTTGAAACACAAATGTAGGTAATTGTGTATGTAACGACATTATTAGTAGTTGTGTTTTTAAATATATAAAAGGTTGAAAATCCTTTCTGATCTCATAAGATCATACGCGATTTTAGATACTAGTGGTGTTCGTTTTAATATTTCGGTGCCGTGTTTTGTGGACTGGTTCGTCTGTTGGACTTTTATTTTATTTTGGTCATGGTTTTATCTAAGTTTCTTTGATTCATGGTTTGAGATTGTCCTTTTGTATCATTTTACTTTAAAGACACTTAGTTGCAGTAATGAAATTCTACAAAAGTCGCATCACGGTAAAGTAAAGAGGACTAAAAGGAATAAGACAAATATCCACGAAATTAAGTTAATTTACTCAAATTCGTAATCATAAAATTGAGAATGGAAATGGGGAATATGTCAAAGAGACAACAACCCGACCAAAGAGCAGACAACAGCCGAAGGCCACCAATGGGTCTTCAACGCAGCGAGAAAATCCCGCACCCGGAGGTGGTCCTCAGCTGGCCCCTAAATAAAATTGTGTACTAGTTCAGTGAAAATGGACGTCACACTAAACTCCAAAACATATAAATGAACTAGAATTAAAAAAAAACATACAAGACTAACAAAGGCCAGAGGCTCCTGACTTGGGACAGGCGCAAAAATGTGGCGGGGTTAAACATGTTTTGTGAGATCTCAACCTCCCCTATACCTCTAGCCAATGTATAATAAAGAAACACATAGCAATACACACAGTAAAACTCAGTTTAAAAGAAGTCCGAGTCCGATGTCAGAATAGGTAACAAAAGAAACTGAGCAAAATGACAATGATACATAAATGAACAAAGGACTACTAGCAGTTACTGAAACGCCAGCCCCAGACCTCAATTAAACTGATTGAAAGATTATGTCTTCATCATATGAAAACCAAGCGCAATCCCTCCCGTAAGGGGTTTAGTATCATACCATCATAAAATATATGAGAAGAACATAACCCGTATCATGCCAATAATTGGTTTTAGAATAAATATGTTTATTTCCGATGCAAAGACCCTATGAGTGAATCAATATTAATACCAAAATATGCAATCCTTAATGACTTGACAACAGTTTCGTAACTATATCCTTTCCGAATAAGTCTGTTTAAAGGTTTGGTTAGCTTTTCAGGTGAATGTCGACATTTTTGTTCTTTGTAAAGAATATTACCATAAAATATTGGATGTGAAATACCCGAACGTATAAGATGTCTGCATGTTGATTTATATTTACGAATGATGTCCTTGTACCGATGATAAAATTAAGTCAATGTTTTGACTAGTTTGTGATATCGAAAACCCTGGTGTAATAATTTTCAGTAATACAGAGATTTCTTTTGTTGAAATCAAATACGTTGTTACATACACGAGCGAATCGAACAAGTTGAGATATATAAACACCATAAGATGGTGACAAAGGAACGTCACCATCTAAAATGGATAATTAACAATAGGAAATGAAAATCATCTCTTTTATCATAAATTTTGGTATTAAGCTTCCCGTTAAATATATAGATATCAAGATCCAGGAAGAGCAGTGTTCATTATACGTATTAGCTTTATTTAAAGTCAGTTCGGCACGATAAATATCTTTAGTGTACATACTGAAGTCGTCATTATTGAGAGCCAATATATCATCTAAATATCTAAAAGTGTTATTAAATTTTGAATCAGATGTTGTTTCGATGGGTCTTTGCTGATTTTAGTCATAAATTGTAACTCATAACAATACAGAAACAGGTCCGCAATAAGTGGTTCACAGTTAGTCCCCATGGGAATGATGGGAATTCCGATAACCTGACGATATATGGAATCTCCATAGCGAACACAAATGTAAAATTCAAGGGCATTTACAGTATCAAAGCAGGTCCAATTGACATAGTTTTTTGTTTGTTGTTACTAAAGATGACCTAAAGAGTTTGAACAAATATATTTGCATTCCACTTTTCAAATGCCCATTTAATCAGGTGTGTGAATTTTTCTTAATAAGATTATTAGGAAAGTGGTATATAGGGAATAAAAATCAAAACTTTGAACAGATTCGAAATCATCAATATAAGCATGCAATTTATCAAGTACTTCCAACGAATTTTGACACTCAAAAGTAATTAATTCCACTATTTTCAAAGGCCTTATTTGAACAATTTATTACCAGGTTTTTACTGTACCAAGTGTACTAGTAAGTTTAATTATATAGTTTAGTAGTGGAACAATGGCTTGAAGACGAAATAAATCTATATTTGTAAGGAGTTTTGTGCAGCTTTGGAAGCCAGTACATAGTTGGAACTTTCATTGTATTTGGTTCTGCTTGTAAAGAGGTAGCTAAAAGTTTATGTTTGTTACAAGTGTCATTTTCCGAAAATGGAGTCAGTTGGAATGTTGGTGAATTCGTGATTTCTTTTGTAGAACTTCAATGTAAAATTTACGTTAAACAGTAATGATATTGTTAGCAGCCTTATCAGCCGGGACAAAACATATTCCTTGAGAGTTCTTTTAGCTTATGTTTGATACGAGAAATTTGGCTATTATGGTTGTTGTTAGGAGTAAAATCATCTTTAAAATGTTGAATACGTATATCAATTATGTTCATTACCGAATTAAAAAAGAATCTAATGATTTCTTGTCAGCTTTAAGAAGTTAGCAATATACTTTAACTTTACGTTCCGCTATATAGATGGTGTTCTCTCACTAAATAATACAAAATTTGGTGACTATGTTGAATGAATCTATCCCATCGAACTAGAGATAAAAGATACTACAGATACAGTTAAGTCTGCCTCATATCTTGACTTACATCTAGAAATTGACAATGAGGGTCGGTTGAAAACAAAACTTTACGACAAAAGAGATGATTTCAGCTTCCCAATTGTGAACTTTCCATTTCTATGTAGTAACATTTCAGCAGCGCTGTCGTAACTACAATACCATTCCCTTTTCACGAATGTAACATAAGCAACACGACGGGTGCCACATTTGGAGCAGGATCTACTTACCCTTCCGGAGCACCTGAGATCACCCCAGTTTTGGTGGGGTTCGTGTTGCTTAGTCTTCAGTTTTCTATGTTGTGTCATCTGTACTATTATTTGTCTGTTTGTCTTTTATTTTTGGCCATGGCGTTGTCAGTTTGTTTTCGATCTATGAGTTTGACTGTCCCTCTGTATCTTTCGTCCCTCTTTTTCTCGTTTTATCCATTTAGAGCAGTGAGTACGGAGTGAGTCGTGGATGATGTTACGACACTCATTCCAATTAATAATTGACAGGGGACGATATTTAGGTCCTTTACTTGACACATTCAACTACAATTTTAAAACTTCATTACTTTAAGAGAGGCGAAAGATATTAAAGGGACATGCAAACTCATAAGTTAAAGACTGAGCAACGCAGACTCCACCAAAACGATTGGAAAATGTCAGTCGTCATCAATTAAAATTTGTCCGCCGTGAAACAGATGTCATAATTGTAAACTACAATCCAATCAAAATACATTGTGAGTCATGAATTAGATATTCCATACGGTCAACCAACTCGTAATGGCGCCCATAAAATTTTGGGACGGTGATTTCAACTTCACATTTTGAACTCTGGTTTAATAGCTTTCTTGTGAGCAGCAACCTCCATCAAGGAAATCATGAAAGCAAATGCAACCTCCGGAATATCGTATCAACTGTGAGATATATACTACATATGCAGACGCTGCTGGAATGTTGATACATAGAAATTGAAAGTTTACAATTGAGAAACTGAAATCATCTCTTTCGTCGTAAAGTTTTGTTCTCAACCGACCATCATCGTCAATATCTAGATGTAAGTCAAGATATGTGGTAGACGGCACTGTATCTGTTGTGTCCTTTTTCAATTTCGATGGGATATATGCGTTGAACATAGTCACAAACTTTGAATTATTCAGTGAGAGGACATCATCTAAATAGTGGAAATTGGAGTTTAAAGATAATGGTAGATTCTTTTCATTCGTCTTACGAAGCTCTTGTATGAAATCAGCCTCGTGTGAATATAGAAGGAAAAGTCATTCAAGCTATTCCGGAAATGTAGTTGTAACTAGAATCATTGCGAGTTAATAGCATTTTTAATCCAAATTATTTTTTGATGAATTTATGCATTTAAAAATGAACAATATAGTTTAAGCAGCCAAAAACAAGTTTTCTAATTTGTATAAGTGAATTCTTTGAAATTTCAATTTTCATCCATTAATCTTTTATTTACTTTTGTCTATATTTTTAATTTCTTTTTATGGTTGACATTATATATATAAAAGTCTTTTCACTACATCAATGTTTATAAGAAAAGTCGAAAGATTTTTATTTCTGTCTGGCATTTACTATGCACATTGATATGTCGAAGTTTCCCTTAATTTCCAGCAAAAGCATGACGCCTGCATATATTTTTTTCTTTAAATGTTTTCATATTCTTATTTTTTTTTCTTCAATCTTATATTGACTACATAAAATGTTTGAAAAGGAAGAAGTGCTTAAAAGCTGTGTTTCAGCAGGTGGCAGTATTGATTTTTATGATTTGCTGTTTGATTAGAAGTAAGTATAATTTTATAGGAAATTAATGATGTCAAAATCTTCTTTAACACTAATTACAGGGTTTTACTAAGTTTTAAGTGATAAGTAGTTGCATCAGAAACAAAAATGTAGGTTTTCACTCATTTTATTAACTTTTACTCGAATTTCATGGAAAACATGCTGTAAATATTTAAAAATGCGTTTGATAAGTGACTGTTAATCTTTCTGCTAAAACTTTAAATTGGCTGCATACATGATTTCATTATAAAGTAGTCAGAATAAAGCTGACATCTTGGAAAATATGCACCTTTCGTCCTTTACGTTTCATCTTGATTTGACGAAAATTGCACCGTACGAATTTTTTACGACCGGGCAAAACAGCTAGTACATATGTTGAGCTTTCGAATGATATATAATTTAGCCGTTTGTTAGGTGGGTGCATGAATAATTTAATTTTATGGTTAAAGTCACTCCACTAAAATAGTTAGGTTTATTCTAAAAGGTAAAAATAATAAAATTTTGGGGTTGTTTTTTTATTATTATTTCTAGATCAGCTGTACATGTATGTACACAGATTTCACTCTTTTGCCCAGCTGTATGTTTTAGAAAAAAATAGGATACTTTATGCATTCAGGTTTCATAGTTTGTTTTTTTTTTTAACTTATAGTTCTTCTACTTAATACAAATAATCATGTAAGCATTTATGCTATATTGCGATGTAAGATTGAGCATTCATGAGGAAATTATTTCTCCACAAAGCAGTATATAATTTAATCTTGACCTGATTATAAATAGTAAAGATTAACAAACTAGCAAAGTAATGGCTCTTGTCATGCACACATTAAACATGAGTATAGAAAAAAGCACCAACAGTTGAAATAAAAGCTAAACAACAGCAAAAAGAAGCATTTAAGTATGTTAGAGCAATGAATAGCGTTTCAAAATCCTGTTAAAACTTAAAATTCTAACAGTATATTTTAGTATGTAGATGGAGAAACATGGTTGGTACATACAGGGTTTCAAGTATTATGTAATCTTTATTTTGATAAAAAGATGCAGATGGTGATGTAAAACATACCAGGTAATGAAAGGTATTCTATATTATAGTTTGTGATTTAAAGTTTGAAGTATCAACAATTTAGTGCAGAGAAAAGACCCTTTGAGAGCCCAGATGATTAACACCACATGTTCCTTTGACTTATGGCGTTTTGTTAGGTTATTATCCACTTATACATTTCTCACAGGTCTTCTTGTTCATATGAAAGCACTTTATTAGTATGTTAAAATATTAATATTCATTTACAAACTAAAAAATTCTTTGTTTTTAAAAACGACTCCTTACGTAAACCATTTTCTTTTAATGATAGTAGGTTCTTCCTGTATGTACCAATGAATGATGATAAATATACATTTTTTTTGTGGCCAAAACTACAGAAAACCTACAGATAAAATAATAAGACTATGAACTGACATGCAGCCTATGTATATCCTATATGATTGCAACTATAACAAAAGCATAAAAAGAAGAACCACACAAGCAAAAACATTAACACAGTAGTATACTTACTGGCAAGCAAGTCCTAAAAAAGATTGAACATTTTAATATATTAAAGTTGTATAATAAGTTTTTCAGTCATAGCAAAAAACGAATAAGATCACCTCAGCCTGTATTTACAATTTGTGTAGTCACAGTCATACATGTACTTGTATCATCTGACACAATTAATTTTTGTGAATATTTCACATCCTTCGATTTAAAGCGTGTTTCTAGAACCAGGACTATGCCTCTTATTTTATTCTGGTTTGTAATTTCTCGTCAGTTCTTATTTTATTTGCAATTTTGCCAGATCATTAAGTGCCTCTTTCATTATAACGGGTAAATCATCTACTACTCTGATTTTTTATTATCCACCTTCTTTGCATTTTCCATTACCAATTGTTCGTCAGAATAGTGCATAGATCTCACAATTATAACATCTGGTCTTTTTGGCCAACACCTGGGCCTCCTGAGGGGATCCTGTGAGAATTTGCAATGGGAAACTGTCTGCTTTAAATGTTTCTATCCCCAGCATCTTCACAAAGAAATTGTTATATACTTCCCATATGACCTCACTTTCTTTTGTTTTATACCGTAAATGAGAATATTGTATTTTCGCTCATGTTTCTCTAGCAAAAGTTGATTTTCTTTCAATGTGAATAGTTTATCGTCAGTGTTTTTTCAGACATTCCATTTTTCCATTTCTAGAGTACTGAGTTGTGACTCTATGAAAATAAGAATAAGAATAAGAAGAATAACTTTATTTTCCAATCTAGACGCCCATAATTAATACAAATTATTATATATACATATGATTAATAGATTTTATTGATTACAATGATGAAAAAAAACAAAAAAACATTTATCATGGTCTATAAAAGACTTGTAATCATATATACCATGTCAATAAGCAGTGTCAGTGAACCAATTTGTTTGATACGTATGCACAACCCAGTCTTCTCTGTTTTATATACTTAATAATTTATTACATCTAATAAAACATACATCATAATGATTTTAAGGTATTTGACAACTAACTACAACCAGAGAGGTCTGGAGTCAGTATAGTTTTCTTCTCACATTCTAAATAAAAATGAGATTATGTATTTTCTTATGAACAAATCTGTCTTCACATGACATAAACCAAATAAATTTTGCCCTATACCTCTCTCCAGCTCGTTATGATCTTGTCTAAGTTTTTCCACCTCAGTTTGTGTAGTGCTAAGATCTAACTTACTTGCACAACTTCTGACCTGACCTCAGTAATTAAATGCGTTAAGTTTTTTTTCAACAGAGTCTAGCCTTGATGTAAAAAGTGTTACCTTTGAATCAATGCCCATGATAACAGACTTAAGATCGGCAATAGCTTCTAAAGAACCCATATTGTCGAGTATATACCTGACAAGTCCCGATGTAAACAATCACAATTTTCACATCTCACGTTGATCATGTAATCATATAATTATTGTTATTTACACAACATTCTGAATTAAAGCAGAAGTAATTTTAAGTTTTTAAACTATTTTCATTGCAAAATGCGAGAAATACTTTTGACCAGTACTTCTACTGGCTGGTTAGATCTAGAGAAGACCTCACAGAAACAATTCTCGCTAATCTGTTCACAACAATTTTATTTCTTCATCAAAATCTTTGCACATGATTGGGGAAAGGGGGTGGGGTCGGTGAGAGGTCATTTTGAAGAGCAAAGTTGTGGCAAACTGTGAGGAGGGGTGGCAAGGGACGGGATCTCTGGAGTAGGGCGTGAAGCCAGAGTTGAGGTGGAGGGAATCGTGAATTTTGGAGAATACCCTGTAAGACGTTTTGTCTGCAACAGATTTTGTAAATTTTATAGGACGAAAAATCGGGTGGTTGCAATTACTTCTTGACCAGTAAAGTTTAGAAATCATGTATGTTAATATATATCTGTCAGCTGTTTCCCTCTGTTAGAATCAAATGGTCTGATAATCACATTTTGAAATTAAAAGAATCCGTTCATTACTTGGGTTTTCAAGTTATGATGTAGTTTAATGATGTAGTTTCCGTTCTCGAACGCAGCGCCACCTGTCGTCTTCATAAAACAAAATAAAACCGAGTTCCTGTATATATGCCATTTAAAACCAAAAAAAATTTATCTATTTGTTTTCTTTTATATGTATGTGCTGTACCTAATTGATTTAAATTACTCAGGGTATATACTCCATAAGGAAGTGCTCCTACTTACAGGAGGCTTATACACAGAAGAAGAAACCCGAGCGCCATCTGTCATCATAATGATCGTTAGAATAATACAACGATGATATTTAACGATTCGACATTTAACGAATCGACAAGTGTCAAGTTACAAAACATCAATATATGAATTTCAGTGTGTATATGGCAAATATTTAAGTGACGTGGTTACAAATGAAGAATGACAAAATAAGAAATAGTAAACGAAAGTTAGATTTAATGAATTACAAAGTCCCAAATAGAAATAAAGAATCTCAAAGTTACAAAAGTGAATTTCAAAGTTGCAAATACAGATTTTAGATATACTAATTTTGAAATAACACAGTTACAAGTGGCATTTGACCCCGTTGGCTTTCCATAAAATATGAGTTTTCCGTTTTATAAAAGTAAAATAACAAAATACCGAACTCCCATGAAAATTCAAAACGGAAAGTCCATTATCAAATGGCAAAATCAAAAGCTCAAACACATCAAACAAATGAAAACAACTGTCATATTCCTGACGTAGATGGTGGATTAAATCTGGTTTTATAGCTCTCACTTGTATGACAGTTGCTTAAAATTTCATTATATTGACAACAATGTGTGAACAATAAAGGTAATAGTAGTATACCGCTGTTCAATAGTCATAATTTGATTTAACTGAAACAAATCCAGGTCACAAACCAAAACCGAGGGAAACACATCAACTATACGAGGAAACACCGGAATAACAGAAACACTGAAATGCTACAAAACAAACGCCAACATACATAGAAACGGACTATGTGATAACAACTGCCATATTCCTGACTTGGTAGAGGACATTTTAAGAAAATGGTGGGTTGAACCTGGTTTTATGGCTAGCCAAATCTCCCTCTCCTCGTAAAAACGAACACCAAAATTAATTTACGAAAACAAAACAAACAGACATAATAGGTAAAATGTCAAAAATAGGGTACAGCAGTCAACATTGTGTTATAATCTTAATCACTATAAAACAAACAAAAAGTTAACAAAGAAAAACAAAATGTCATATAGACAAAGTACATAAGCAAAATGAAAGACAAGAATACAAAAGATGGCCAGAGCACAATAACTCAATGGCAGAAAGTATCGAACCACGACAAAAGGATTTTACCAAAACGGACAAAATAGTAAAGGTTGATAATTTACAAAGACAAATAAAAGAACACTATAACAAGTAATTTTAAAAGTTGATAAACAACTTCAGTACCTAAAATCTTTACTTCAAGACCATTAGTTATTATTTGCGAAGTTGATACAGAATATTTATCAACAAGGTCTTGGTATCTTCCGATGAACTTTTAGAAAAAGAACGAGACGTAAAGGATCCAATTAGTTCTAATACATCTTAATACTGCAAGGTTATGGTAAAATATTTTCAGAACAGAAAATTAGCATTGAAACTGAAAAAGAAACAAAACTGGATCGCTGAACTATGAACTCTTCGAAAAGCCTTACCCAAAAGTTGGACCAAAAAATTAAAGAGTAATATATCAAAACATACTAAAATTAACATAACACAAAACATTTAAATGTTTTGTAATGGATTGTATTACAATCTCGACAAACTTAAGTTTAAAAGATTGATAATATTATAATCAGGTCTAATAAAGAGCTTCCAGTAGATTTTTGCTCATGGAAAACCAACTATTATGCGAAAATATTATTTATTTCATAAAGAAAAATCTATCTTTTACCTTTCTTTTTTTAAAAGATTGAAAATATTTAGATGGAAACTACTGCATGACATTTTAGCTATCAACCATAATCTGTATTGTTGGAAATTAGTTAAGATATGCTTCAAATCTGATAGTTATAACCATTTCTTCTTTGAATGCACATGGGTTAAAAACTATTGGACATTATTACACAAAATATTTATGTATTTTAATATTGGTCAACATGTTTTTGTCTTAAAAATCTTGTAATAGGATATAAAATTGAAGATGTTGAATATAATATACTTAATCAGATTATAACAATTGTTTCCTTTGTGATTTATAAATGCTTTTATTTATCAGAACAGAGAACTAAAAAGGAAAATATGATGTCAGTCTTAAAAATGAAATAAAACACAAATTTTATATCATCCAAAAATTCATTTTGGAAAATTTCATATGAAAATCTTAGAAATTGGATTCTTTATCTCTTTTGTTTGCATTGGGATGGCTTAGTGCCATGTTCAGATGGTATAGAAAAAAACATTGAAATAAAAGGAAGAAAAATTATCATCAAGAACCGCTCATTTCTTCATTTTTGTTTAAATACCAGATATGGTATATTATTCTATGGTTGATGTAATTGAATGATAAGATATTATCTAAAAAAAAAACAATTGTTATTCAATCATACTCACCTTTCGATCCGAAAGATTAGAAACCATGCTTTTACTTTCGTTTTAAAATCCGGAACTAAAAGCTAAACAAAAGACGGTCAAAATTACGTTTTCTTTTCATTGTATCTCAATCGATAGGCCACCAAAAGTATACATGTTTGTAGAATTACTCTGTAAATTGAAACTAACACGTAATAATATATAGATGTATAAGAAGTTTGCTAATGAAAACCCCAGGTTTTATTGGTAATCAACAATACAGGAGAAAGCTTAGTGCCATTGTTGTAACACTAAGGGGCATTGTTAACAACTATTAGTGAAATAAGATATATGAAGTTGGGGAAAAAAATTAGCATTGAATTAAAAGGGTTAAATTTGATCAACATAGTAACATGTTTTTGAGACTAATTGGAACTATGTAATATTGTCCTTCGCTAAATTACAGTTATAAACTAGAACAAGTTAGCTTTTAAGGCCACGAATGCCCTCTTTTCTCTAAAAAAAACCGGAAATCTGAAATGTTGCGCTCGGAACGATCTGGACTATTTAAAACACTGCATTTTAAGTGCAATACAAGGACATTGTGCGTCATATTTGCTAAAAATTATAGTAATAAGAATAAGAAAAATAAAACTGTTATACTTGCGAAATAACAGTAAATCGATCTGATCGCATGTAATTTTACTAAAAAACCTGGTCCACAATAAAAAAATGAATCGATTCACTCGAAAAAACACGATATCAGCTAGACACTTTACCTATTGTGTTTATATTATTATGTACAAAATAAAATTAACCATGCATAAACTAGTATAAAACCAGGTTCAATCCAGCATTTTCTACATAAGAAAATGCCTGTACCAAGTCAGGAATATGACAGTTGTTATCCATTCGTTTCATGTGTTTGAGCTTTTGATTTTACCATTTGATTATGGACTTTCCGTTTTGAGTTTCCTGGGAGTTCGGTATTTTGTTATTTTTTATTTTTTTTTTATTCAAGTTTTACTATTTGTATGTATGTTCTAAGATATCTATTACGTTCATTGTTTTCAGATGACGACAAAAGGCACATTTTGGCATGCATCTCACTAAAGAAAACGTCTTGAACAGTATAGAAACTCCAGATATCCACGAAATACAACAACTTGAAGAAATTGTGGTTGCTGATAAGAATGAAAAACACGCTTGATTATTTTGAGAGGTAACATCGATTTTTCTATTTGTTTATTCTTAATAGATACTCTGGTTTTATTTTACATTTTCATAGACGGTAGCAATGTATGTTATCAAGATCGCAGAAAATTATTTTTTAAATTTTTGCTATTAGCAGAAACAATCGATGAACTAAATTAGGCTTTTCATAGTAATACTGTACGAAGGAACACCATACATTTAGTAAACCCATACTACTTTGAATTAATAATAGAACTGTACAGTGTGGAAAGAACAAATGAGTATTAAAGTGTGCCATTGCGATCTTGATTAATTGTAAATAACATTTGTTTTGTTTTTATAAGGCGTGTACCATTCTTCGAGTTACCGAATTCATAAAGTTGATTTACAGACCGAAAACGTGTTAGAAATATAGAAATATTGTTCAGCTACTACTTAAAAATACTTTTATCTGATATATTTACACTCAACTTTTCTCCGCGGTTACGAAGGTCGTTGTCGAAATCAACATTATTTTGAATCAGTAGGCCACAACTTCGACAATGAAGTACATTACTCCTTGATGTTGATATAACAGTGTCCTAAAGTTATGACATGACAATGTCATTTTATGAATTACATTGTTTCAAGCATCACCCGTACGTCAAATTTGTCCGAAAGAACAGTTGATTGGATGCTAGAGACAGTTTGACACGCCTTAAAAAATGAATTGTCATGCAGCGGCAAGTCGACGTTCTATAAGCATCACTAAAATGATTATTGTTATATATTGTAATATTAGGGTTTCTTCGAAAACAAAATTTCAAATGATTTCGTAATGAATCAGTACACAGTGAGTGTAAATGAAGCCATGAGATATTGGGCAACGTTTTTCACGCTACACAAACTGTTTCGTGCATGTTTTTAGAATTTTCAGAAGGAAGCGGAATAGCCACCGATGAATAAAGGGGACTGTAAAATTGATAAAATAATTCCATTACATAATGCGATCTCGGATGCAATGCTCTTTCTCTATATAGGATTAAAATATTTAGGATATATGTAAATGAGGCAGAAGACCTGCAATACTAATAAACCAGAAAAACTAGTTGATGAATTAAACCGTTTTCATTTTAAATGTAATCAAAGTTAACTAAACACATGATTAATGGAAAAATGAATGTGTCTAAAATCTCCATTGTTGAAATTAAAAAAACGATTAGAAAAATTACCGCAATTTCAAAATATCATGCGCTGAAAAAACCCAGTCAAAGTATTTCTTTATTTTCCTCTTTGAAATCTTTTGTTTGTTCTCAACTTGAAAGTTTGAAAAGTCTGCCATGCCCAGAGTAATGAAATCTTGATTAATCTAAAGTTTCTGTTCTATGGACGACACAAAGAAGTGCGGGCAAGCGAATTTTATTTTTTTCTGATTTTCTGAAGACAATTTTCATTGGAACGAATGACTTTATTCAGCAGTAAAACTACCTAATCAAAATACAGACCCTCTGTCCTTTCTTTTTGGAATAGAAAGAAAATATGTGTGTTCAACTGGCTAAACTAATCAAAATATATGGTCCAAACTGCTTCTATAGCACATGAACTATTCGATATAAAACCAAGCGAATAAACTTTATATTTACCTGTATTTTATACCTCAAATCTGAATAAATATCGACTGGAAAAGAAGGAGCATGATGTATTGATCCATGACACGATATCCCTACAACAAAAGCAAATGAACTGTACTTTCATTGCTGTTCTTCATCTGAAAGATATTTCTATGCCTGCTAAATTTGTACTTCCAACTTTTTCAATTGATTCGCAAAATGATGAATCCTTTTAAAGTCAATAGCTAAAATTATAAATGAAGATTCTTAAAAACCTGTAGTATTTAAAATACTGATATTAAAATTTTACTTCGCTTTAGAAATTACAAGTATTAACTCAATTATACTCTGTATAACATTATTCTTAGTCTTGAGTAAACCATTTAGATATACATCTGAATTTAGATAAAATTATGCCTTATAAAAACGAAATGTTAACATTTTGCAATTCATTTTAATGTTGTTATTTTCTTCCGTTTTCGACATCTTAATGTCATGTATTATAAAAGAGGGACGAAAGATACCAGAGGGACAGTCAAACTCATAGATTGAAAATAAACTGACAACGCCATGGCTAAAAATAAAAAGACAAACAGACAAATATAAGTACAGAAGACGCAACATAGAAAACTAGACTAAGCAACACGAACCCCACCAAAAACTGGGGTGATCTCAGGTGCTCCGGAATGGTAAGCAGATCCTGCTCCACATGTGGCACCCGTCGTGTTGCTTATGTTATTACAAATCCGGTAAATAGTCTAATTCGGTAGGTCACATTCGTGAAAAGAGAAGAGTATTGTAGTTACGAAATGTGTATGTTAATTGAATATTATGCAGTGTTTAAGTGGTCAACAGGAATGCTACTTGTTGAAAGTCACAAATGATGACAAAATTATATAATGAAACAATTACCATATTTTATTTTACTTCTCAGGTTGATTTACTATGTAATAATGTAATATAGTTTTAACAAAGACGTAATTCGGGACAAGAAATTTCTAAATTGAGAAGTTTGATATTGCATTTTAAAATCCATTTAAAGTTTATTATATGATATAAAATCATTGCTCGAAGTTGAAAGTTTTCGACACTTTTCGTTCTTGTCATGAGAAGATATTTATGGGATTCTATTGTTTACCTCAGAAAATCAAATAACGGACAATAAAAACATATCTAATCCCAACCCGAGAACGAGTGACTCATTTTCCTCTCGCAATGTTTATCTTTTCTAGATTATGTGTTATCAATGGTATTAATAAATGCAGAGTAAAATTTGAAATGTTTAAGATAAATATGTTATATCATTCATCTTCAAAACAAGATTTCAGAAGATAATTTGGAAATATCAGAGAAAAATGATATGAATTCAAAAAGCAGCACTTCTTTGAGTGAAATGCCTTGGATTAAAAGTCAAATTTACCTTTAAAATCTGGCGTATAAAATTGTAACCCTGATATCTATGATGAGTTTATTCATTACACACAAAACAAGTAAATCACTGAAACATCTCAAAATGTCTGAATGGAGTCCGTTTATAAACGCGCACTGGACATATTTTTAATTATTATTATCAGACTAACATTTTATCAACAGTTAGTGAACCATTTTAGCTCACCTTTCCAAAGGAAATGTGAGCTTTGCCATCACTTGGCGTCCGTCGTCGTCCGTCGTCGTCGTCGTCGTTCGTCCGGTGTAAACTATTTCAAACATCTTCTCCTCTGAAACTACTGAACCAATTCCAACCAAAAACTTAAGCGGAATGATCCTTAGGGTAACTAAAATAAAGTTTGTGTTTAATTTTCTGTTTCGTCAAAAATAAAACATGGCCGCCATGGCTAAAAATAGAACATATGGGTACAATGAAGTTTTTGGCTTATATCTCAAAAACTAAAGCATTTAGAGCAAATCTGACATGGGATAAAAAGGTTTATACGCTCAAGTTCTATCAGCCTTGAAATTTTCAGATGACTCTTACAACCCATTGTTGGGTTGCTGCCACTAAATTGGTAATTTTAAGGAAATTTTGCAGTTTTGGTTATTATCTTGAATATTATTAAAGATAAAGATAAACTGTAAGCAGCAAAATGTTCAGCAAAGTAAGATCTACAAATAAGTTTAATGACCAAAATTGTCAATTGACCCCATAAGGAGTTATTGCCCTTTAAGGACAATTTTACACAATTTGTTTATCATGTTTTCTTACTATAAAAATCTTTTCCTCTGAAACTACTGAACCAATTCCAACCAAACTTAAGCTGAATGATTCCTAGGTTATCTAGAATAAAGTGTGTGTTTTATTTTCTGTTTCCTCAGCAAACATGGCCGCCATGGCTAAAAATAGAACATAGGGTAAAATGCAGTTTTGACTTATATCTCAAAAACTAAAGCATTTAGAGGAAATCAGACAAAAGTTAAAGTATTCATTAGGTCAAGGTCTACCTGCCCTGAAATTATCAGCCAAATCGGGTATCTGTTTTAGGTTATTGCCCTGAATTGATGATTTTAAGGAAATTTTGCAGTTTTAGGTTATTATCTTGAATATTATTACAGATAAAGATAAACTGTAAACAGCAAATGACCCGTTAAGGAGTTATTGCCCTTTAAAGACAATTTTCACAATTTGTTCATCTAGTTTGCTTACTTTAAAAAATCTTCTCCTTTGAAACTGCTGAATTAATTTCAGCCAAACTTGGGCTGAATGAGTTTCAGAGTATCTAGTATAAATTTTGTATTTTATTTCCTTGTACGTCAAGAAACATAGCCACTATGGCTAAAATGGAACATAGGGTGAAATGCATTTTTTTGCTTTTGAAGAAAATATGACAGATACAAAGAACATTTAAATGGCATTTTTAAGCCACTCATTAATATATATTGAAAAGCAAAAATAATCATTGATGAAAGATTTAAGCAAAAATTACAGGTGAGCGATTCAGGCTCTTGAGAGCCTCTTGTTTACTGTTATAACTCCGTGGCTCCATTATATCTTCAATGCAAAACTAGATTGAATTAATATATAGATAAAATTGAGAATGAAAATGGGAATGTGTCAAAGAGACAACAACCCGACCAAAAAGCAGAAAACATTTCATGTTTGTTTTGTTTAGAGTTACTTGTGTGTAAAATAATTTTAATGAAAGCTTACTGAAGGTCGTTCATAGCACGCAAATGCATGAGGGCGTGTCGAAATTATCACTAACATCCAATCCGCTTTTCTACTGTACAAAGTTTTACGTGTGGTGATACTTGAACAGTGTAAATTACACTGTCATGGTTTTATGACATCGTTTTAGAACATCAAATGGCTATATATACTATACAATAGTGACTGTGTCACCTGATTCAAAATAACATTGATTTAGAAAAGTACTATGCTACCGCTGAGAAAAAGTTGAGTATATCAAGGAAATCAAGATAGCAAACAAAAGCTTAAAACATGATATCAACAAGGTGATATGTACTCCATACGCGGCCGATTTTTAATGTTTCTACAAGAAAATGTTGAGTTAACAAATTGAAAGCTGAAATTATCTCTAAATGTCGTAGTTTGATGGGATAGATGGCTTCAATAGAATCACAAATCGTTTAATTATTAAGTGAGAGGAGAGTCACCATCTATATAGTGGCACAAAATGATTGCTTGTTTTTATTCTTCCTGAGAAATCCCTGTATGATGTCATTTATATTGTTTGTTAAAAACACGTGATAAATATGTTGTCAATCCAAAAATCTAGCAACTTTAAAACTTAAGTTTCGGTTATTTTTGTTTGAATCAGATTGGTTTGTTTTCCATAGTATGATTTACTATATTTATGATATATAATATATATATTTATGATATTTATGATATGTAAATATCATACTATAAATAAATACATCTTCCTAAAAATACGAGATTTGTATCTACATTAGCCATTCTTTTTATGAAACAATGTTGGACTAAATCTCCCTTGTCTTTAAGTTTGGAATGAAGAATACTTGTTTCAGGGTATATAAGTCAAATGTTTTACACTTCTGCAAGAGGAAAAACTTATAGTGTATGCACTCTAAGATATCAATTGAATTTTGTGTTATCACATCTGAGATATATTACTCCTAGAGTAGTTAGTTCACAATTAATCAGAATTCTAGTTTTGATTGCTTATAAAGTAGTTTTAATCATTTGAAATAGGTCTCTTAGAGCATTTAGCAGATCCAGCAAAATAACGTAGTTTTAGATTGACACTAATATAGTTTTGGTATCTAGTACAGTAAAGGACGATCCAGTTCTTCGGTTGTAATTGTAAAAGAGCATATAACAGACGTGTTATCTGACAAAAAGTCCCTTAATTCCTGTTCAAATAAATGTTTGAAAATTGCTGATAATTGCCTATCACATTTCGAAAATAGTTATTAAAAAGTGCGTAATGCGTGCATTTCTAGGTTTATAAAAGTTCAAGTACTCGCAAAGCGTTTTGTGCTCCTACCTGCCGACTAAGCATCAAACGATGTGATGGTGGTAAGGCGTAAATACTTCAAGGAAGTCATTAAGAATAAAATTATACATTTAATTTCATTCAAGCTCACGTGCTCTCCACAAAGAGTAAAATAATAAAACTAATGTCACTACCCTGCTGAGCTTATTTGAAAGTCCTGACGATGTATTGGTTACCTAAACAACACAAAACATCCGAAAATATCGTTTCATCTCGGCCTCTTGTAATTATTGTACTACTAATCTGTCATTGCTTTCAACCTGTCTAGTTCCTTTAGTACTAACAAAGAACTTATCATTAACTTTGTAAAAAAATATATAAATTATGAAATTTTTTTTTTTTTTGCATAAAAATCTTTGAATAGTTTACATAAATTACGTGCTTTTAATGGTCTTTTTGGTTCGATTGACAGTTTTGACTTTTTCAATCTTTATACTACACTTCTACACACTCTTATCAAATAAAAGTTTTCCTATTTAATTAAATTGTGATTTGAAAATCTGGTTGCAAATTTATTTGCAGAAATTCATATAATGAGAAAAGTAAATATGTTTATGAGGGTTGAGATCTCATAAACATGTTTAATCTGTACAGGAAGTTTTATTGTTGATATTTACCCTTATGTATCTAGTGTTAAATTAGGTATTTATATGACAGACCTTTCTTGGTATTCCTAATTATTGGAAGATTTTATATAGACAGAAAAGTATACCTAAAACGACAAAGTTATTTTTCATTTACCTGTATATATTATGAAAACCGGTTTTTCAAAAGTGATTATTTTCTAAGGGTTTAATATTTCGCGGTAGTGTTTTGCCATGGCTTTATTTGGACTTGTTTGTTTGCTTTTTGGCCTTGAATGTTTGTCCCTAATATTTTATTAACTATGTATTTACTTTCAGGTATCACAGATCGAATTTATTCGTTCATAGTGTGTTAATTTACGTTTTGATTGAGTTAAGCCTTCCAATTGATGTTTTATCGTGTGTTTTCTATGTTGTGATGTTATACTATTGTTTCAGAAAAAGGAGAAGGTTTGGTACCATTAAAACGTTTAATCCCGCTGCAAATGTTTGCACCTGTCCTAAGTCAGGAATCTGATGTACAGTAGTTGTCGTTTGTTTATGTAATTTATGCGTGTTTCTCGTTTCTCGTTTTTGTATATACTAGGCCGTTGGTTTTACCGTTTGAATGGTTTTACACTAGTACTTTTGGGGCCCTTTATAGCTTGTTGTTCGGTGTGAGCCAAGGCTCCGTGTTGAAGGCCGTACATTGACCTATAATGGTTTACTTTTATAAATTGTTATTTGGATGGAGAGTTGTCTCATTGGCACTCACACCACATCTTCCTATATCTATTAACCCTGCCGCATTTTTGCGCCTGTCCCAAGTCAGGAGCCTCTGGCCTTTTTAGTCTTGTATTATTTTTACTTTTAGTTTCTTGTGTATAATTTGGAGTTTAGTATGACGTCCATTATCACTGAACTAGTATATATATTTGTTTAGGGCCAGCTTAAGGACGCCTCCGGGTGTGGAATTTCTCGCTGCATTGAAGACCTATTGGTGACCTTCTGTTGTTGTCTGTTCTGTGGTCGGGTTGTTGTCTCTTTGACACATTCCCCATTTCCATTCTCAATTGTATGTAAATATACTAATTGGAGATGTAATGAGATGACTAAATCTGTAGATTTTCACCTTTACAACATTCTTGTACGTTTCGGCAATAAAGTTTTCCACAGGTTATAGGTATTTCTATGGGCACCAATTGTACCCCTTTAATATCAGACTTGTTCCTGTACTGTTATGAATCCCAGTGTGTGACCAAACTCAATAAAATCCTTCTACATACCATTTAATTGATAAATTCATCGACACTTACCGTTATCTTAGTGATATTTTTCGTTAAATGGTCAAGAATTTTCTAGATATATTGCCGAAATTTAACAAAATGAACTTACTTTAAATGCATCAAATATTAACAGCAATAACTGTCCTTTTCTTGATTTAGATATTTCAGTTTTACACGAGAAACTCTACACAAAATTTACGACAAAAGGCACATTTTCTTTCCTATCATTAATTTTCATTTTTCAAACAGAATAACATATCCTAATTTTTATGGTTATGTTCTTTACCGAGCCCGCAGATTTAGATATGATCCAGATTATCGATCATTTCAATAAATGTATTCTAATACTAGTAGGTTATCAATTCAATACTGTAATTATATCTTAGAATATTGTTTATATCGGTATAAATATTGATGTTGTTATCAGTAAATTTGGTGGGGTTCCTGTTGCTCAGTCTTTAGTTTACTATGTTGTGTTTTGTGTACTATTGTTTGTCTGTTGGTCTTTTCTTTTTAGCCATTGCGTTGTAAGTTTATTTTCGGTTTATTAGTTTGAATGTCCCTCTGGTAAATTTCGCCTCTCTTTTAAACCATACTTATTGTTATTGTGATACACATATGCACATTCCCGGTTCTACAATCTGTCGATACCTATATTTTAGCATCGCACAAAGTCATGTTTTGTCTGACAATTAATGAAGTTTTACACTAAATTCGTTGAATGTCGGATGTGTACTGATTTATATTTCAGTCGAACATACATAATTTTTTATTAGTATTTATTGGCTTTGAACTAGCTGCCAGGAACTGCAAGTAATCTAAGATTTGTACTTTTTGTTGTTGAGAGGAATGTATAAATTCCCTGCCACGTTCGATGTGTGATTTTGTTAGATGTTTTTTTTTTTTTTTTCTGCTTTGTATCGATCTGACGAGTAAAGCCATTTTCAACTTATTTCTATAGTTTGTTCTTATTTTGTATCTTTACACCACTTTCCCAGGTTACGGGAAGGTTTGGCAGGCAAACACCTTAAACCCTTCACATTCTGTATGTCCCTGTCCCAAGTTAGGAGCATGTAGTTTAGTGGTGTGGATAATAACATAGTGTAGAACATTGGCTCTGCAAAATTTGGTTTTTAAATAGAACTTATCAACGATACTAACTTTTAGCTCACCTGACCAACAGGGCCAAGTGAGCTTTTCTCATCACTTGGCGTCCGTTGTCCGTCGTTTGTCGTCGTCCGTTAACCATTACAAAAATCTTCTCCTCTGAAACTACTGGCTCAAATTTAAGAAAACTTCGCAACAATCATCATTGGGTAATCTAGTTTAAAATGTAACTAATAACTCAGCTTGCCAATCAAGATGACCAAAATGACTAAACATAGAACATAGGGTAAAATGCAAGTTTTGTCTTTTATTTTGAAAACCGGTATAAATAAAGAAAATCTGACAGGGTGCAACACTGTTAAGAATACTGAACTCTACCACGTGTCCGTCTCAGACAAAAATTTCAGTGGACTTCTTATGGAGTTATTGCCCTTAAATGACAAATTTTCATTTTTTCTCCATTTTGCCTATTACCTTGAAAGCCATCATAGATGGAGAGAAACTTTGAATTGCACAAATGATCAGCAAGACAAGATCTACCAATAAATTGACTGCTTGAAATCATCAGTCGACTCTTTATTAGAGTTATTGCCCTTTCATGACGATTTTACAAATATGTTGCGTTTTCAAATTCAAATTCTTTATTACCTTGAACTTTTAGTTCATCGGTGTCAATACAAAATTTCAAACTAAACAAGTAAACAGACAGAGAATGTTCATGTTATGATGTTGTCTCTGATTTTAAATGCAGTAAAATTTATTTTCCTAAATTGGTTAACTGTTTGATGTTCTTTAAACTCAAAAGTTCAATAAATTTAAACACACTTGGCCTAGACCAGTAATATTTCTTTATAAATTTTACTCTAAGTTCCTTATATCATAACAATTATTATAGTTAGATAGAAACCTAAATCTGCAAAATTATCAGCACGACAAGATCTACAATAAAAACAAATAAAGAGGAAATCGTTTGACGACACCTTATTCAAGATATTGCCCTTAAATGACGATGTTTACCTCTTTTTTTTTTTTTTTTTTGCCTTTTGCCTGATATGATGAAAGCTATTATAGATAAAAAGAAATTTTGAATTAGAAAATGATCAGCAAGGCAAGATCTACGAACAAATCAAAGTTTGCCGATATAGTTAGTAGACTGTCACTCTTTATAGGAGTGGTTGCATTTAAATGAGGATTTTTTTACCCTCTTTTGTGTTTTGAGCAAAAACTAAAGAAGATAGAGAGAAACTAAACAGACAAAACGATCAGCAATACAAGATCAACCAGAAAGAGATTTTTGTCATGAATTTTATTTTCGTTAAAATGTTCATTGTTAACTATGCACATAGACAAAGGTGAGCGACACAGCTCTTGTGAGCATCTAGTTTAATATAGATCTAGCTATAGATATTTTGATCTGTTTCTCAGGTACTATTAGCAACATGACCGCTATATTTGGTGTATGAATTGATTGTAAGGTGTATCTGTATGTTTATCAGACCGTGACCTCATTTTCATAGAACTTTGATAATATTAAGTTAATGTGACACTTGTCGTTAAACTTTCATTTAACAGACTTTCAACATTAAATCAATGATAAGTAAAACAGGTGAGATATGTCAGCGTGTGCACTATAGTTTATAAATTCTTTCGATTTTCTTAATCAAATTCTGTCTTTCAAATATTTTTTACTCATATTATTTCTTCTTTAGTTAAAACATGCAATACTGGAAGATGGCTTCATGAACGTATGGTGGTTTTTTCTTCAATTTCTACAACATAATCCTTGCCATGCAATATATTATCGAGATACACATGCGAATGATTGGATCTGCAGCTTGTAGCTATGACAATATTCTATACAATATTTTGAAAAGCTACAGATATAAAATAATCACTACGACTTTGATTTTGAAAATCCTTCCCTGTTTAAATCGTTTAAAATTAGGATTGTTTGACATATTGATATTTACACCATCTAGAGAGTTTTTTCGTATCTAAAATATTCATGTGAACAGGATCCATTTTGTTTACTTTCATATCCATTATTGAAACTGAAGTATTGCACATCATCCCGGTCTCCGATTGTAATGATGGTGTATTAAGGATGTACTTAGGTGAAATTAAAAATCTAGAATTTAAAATTGATACTTTAAGTCAGAAGAGCATTGTTAAAGAACAAAAGAAGCTAAAAATATTATAGGTAATAGAGCTCCTTTTCGAGATATTTAATTTTTCTTAAATAGCGACAAAAGGCTACCTCATATTTGCATTGGTATTATTTGGGTCTCGAATCCAAAGAAAAGAAATCTAGAATCTGCTTAAATTTTGGTAAAAGACCTTTTATGAGCTGTTGAAGTCTTATATGAAAAGAAAATGGGTGCTATGGGGCAAAATATTTTACCCTGTATCGCAGGAAAAACACCAAGGAGTCCGAACCTCTGACAAAATTCCTAAACCTGACCTAAGTACATCCTCTTGAATATTTGATGTCGTAGTTAGGAAAATTTATTTTTTAATACAAAGCAACAAGAATATTCCTGAAAAGTCATATCTAGAATGGTGAATTTTATTAATGGTTTATTTTTCTTTCATATATTTCTTATGAAACAGAATTGTTCATTAATTGAGAAGGCCCCTTGAAAGACTGGTATGACAGCTAAAGTACGCTTTATACCATCATTCATTTTTAACTGATTATCCTTGTCAGATGTACTATGAGTAGCAGTCTATAGGAATATATTATATTTCAGTTTAGATGCGATGATGTTGAAATCGGCTTACGATCGGATGAATTTAGTCTAGATGTCCGGGTATTCAGGTGTCATCAGTTCGGTTCCCGTACAAAATCTTTTGAGCTTTAAGGAATATCATTATTAACATTACCTACTGACCGATTGGAAAAGAAAGCAATTTGTCGTTTTTAAATCAAACAACTAAAAATTACGGTCACAGAGGCTTGGGATAAACTGGAAATGTTCAAATCTGATCTACGTTAGAAATGGTGAGTGTAATGTGGACGAAAACGTTTCTGGCGAACAAAATGTTCAGCCTGCTATATTTGATGAGTTTACCGGACATTATTAAATCTTATGTAAAGACGTGTATGTGGTGAAATATCATTATGTAAAATAACATATAAAAATTAGTACGTAGTGATAACAACAGTGCACACACTAAATGAAATAATAATATTTAAATCAGAATGAAAAGTAACGTGGGAGGTAATAGAATATTTTGTTGTATCTTGTTATAAAGTAATAAAGTTTTAAATACTCTAATAAAGAGGTTCCATATAAGATAGTTTCACTGATAAAGGTATTATGATCTGTTCACTCAAACAGAAACAGAACAAAACTCGACCAGTAACTTATGATTCTTGATTAGTTAAAATGAATACATAAATGCACGACAAAAATTATCCATGAATTAAAACATCTCTTTGTTACGCCTGTACCAAGTCAGGAATATTGCAGTTGTTTTCATTTTTACTTTGATTGATAGCGTTTGGTTTTGTCAGTTTTATGGCCTTCCTGTTTTGAATTTGTCTTGAGTTTAGTATTTTGTTATACTTTTTATTCTCGTATAAACCCTTTCAATTATGTACTTTTATAGTCAAAGATGTCATTTATAATATTTGATGAATATTAAATATGAGTTACAATTTATGACTAACATCAGCAAAGACCCATCGAAATAACATCTGATACAAAAAATTTAATAACACATTAAGATATTTGCATGATATATTGGCTCTCAATAATGACGACTTCAGTATGTACACTAAAGATATTTATCCTGCTGAACTGACTTTACATAAAGCTAATACTAACAATGAACACTGCCCTTTCTTAGATGTTGATATCTATATCTTTAACGGGAAGCTTAATACCAAAATTTATGATAAAAGAGATGATTTTTCATTTCCTATTGTTAATTATCCATTTTAGATGGTGACGTTCCTTGTCACCATCTTATGGTGTTTATATATCTCAACTTGTTCGATTCGCTCGTGTATATAACAACGTATTTGATTTTAACGAAAGAAATCTCTTTATTACTGAAAACTATTACATCAGGGTTTTCGGTATCACAAACTAGTCAAACATTTACTAAATTTTAGCATCGGTACAAGGACATCATTCGTAAATATAAATCAACATGCAGACATCTTATACGTTCAGGTATTTCACATCCAATCTTTTATAGAAATATTCTACACAAAGCAAAATGTCGGCATTCACCTCAAAAGCTAACCAAACCTTTAAACAGACTTATTCAGAAGGGATATAGTTACGATTATGTTGTCAGGTCATTAAAGATAGCATATTTTGGTATTAATACTGATTCACTCATAGGGTCTTTGCATCGGAAATAAACACATTTATTCTAAAACCAGTTGTTGGCATGATACGGGTTATGTTCTTCACATATATTTTATGATGGTATGATACTAAACCCTAACTGGAGGAATAGTGCTTGATTTTCATATGATGAAGACATAATCTTTCAATCAGTTTAATTAAGGTCTGAAGGTGGCATGTCAGTAATTGCTAGTAGTCCTTTGTTAATTTATGTATCATTGTCATTTTGTTTAGTTTCTTTTGTTACCTATTCTGACATCGGACTCGGACGTCTTTTAAACTGAGGTTTACTGTGTGTATTGCTGTGTGTTTGTTTATTTTACATTGGCTAGAGGTATAGGGAGGGTTGAGATCTCACAAAACATGTTTAACCCCGCCGCATTTTTGCGCCTGTCCCAAGTCAGGAGCCTCTGGCCTCTGTTAGTCTTGTATGTTTTTAATTCATGCATATATTTTGGAGTTTAGTGTGACGTCTATTTTCACTCAACTAGTACACATTTTTGTTTAGGGCCCGCCTCCGGGTGCGGGATTTTCTCGCTGTGTTGAAGACCCATTGGTGGCCTTCGGCTGTTTTGTGCTCTTTGTTCGGGTTAGTTAAAATGAATACATAAATGCACGACAAAAATTATCCATGAATTAAAACATCTCTTTGTTACGCCTGTACCAAGTCAGGAATATTGCAGTTGTTTTTCATTTTTACTTTGATTGATAGCGTTTGGTTTTGTCAGTTTTATGGCCTTCCTGTTTTTGAATTTGTCTTGGAGTTTAGTATTTTGTTATACTTTTATTCTCGTATAAACCCTTTCAATTATGTACTTTTATAGTCAAAGATGTCATTTTATAATATTTGATGAATATTCAATATGAGTTACAATTTATGACTAACATCAGCAAAGACCCATCGAAATAACATCTGATACAAAAAAATTTAATAACACATTTAGATATTTGCATGATATATTGGCTCTCAATAATGACGACTTCAGTATGTACACTAAAGATATTTATCCTGCTGAACTGACTTTACATAAAGCTAATACTAACAATGAACACTGCCCTTTCTTAGATGTTGATATCTATATCTTTAACGGGAAGCTTAATACCAAAATTTATGATAAAAGAGATGATTTTCATTTCCTATTGTTAATTATCCATTTTAGATGGTGACGTTCCTTGTCACCATCTTATGGTGTTTATATATCTCAACTTGTTCGATTCGCTCGTGTATATAACAACGTATTTGATTTTAACGAAAGAAATCTCTTTATTACTGAAAAACTATTACATCAGGGTTTTCGGTATCACAAACTAGTCAAACATTTACTAAATTTTAGCATCGGTACAAGGACATCATTCGTAAATATAAATCAACATGCAGACATCTTATACGTTCAGGTATTTCACATCCAATCTTTTATAGAAATATTCTACACAAAGCAAAAATGTCGGCATTCACCTCAAAAGCTAACCAAACCTTTAAACAGACTTATTCAGAAGGGATATAGTTACGATTATGTTGTCAGGTCATTAAAGATAGCATATTTTGGTATTAATACTGATTCACTCATAGGGTCTTTGCATCGGAAATAAACACATTTATTCTAAAACCAGTTGTTGGCATGATACGGGTTATGTTCTTCACATATATTTTATGATGGTATGATACTAAACCCTAACTGGAGGAATAGTGCTTGATTTTCATATGATGAAGACATAATCTTTCAATCAGTTTAATTAAGGTCTGAAGGTGGCATGTCAGTAATTGCTAGTAGTCCTTTGTTAATTTATGTATCATTGTCATTTTGTTTAGTTTCTTTTGTTACCTATTCTGACATCGGACTCGGACGTCTTTTAAACTGAGGTTTACTGTGTGTATTGCTGTGTGTTTGTTTATTTTACATTGGCTAGAGGTATATGGGGAGGGTTGAGATCTCACAACACGTGTTTAACCCCGCCGCATTTTTGCGCCTGTCCCAAGTCAGGAGCCTCTGGCCTTTGTTAGTCTTGTATGTTTTTAATTCATGCATATATTTTGGAGTTTAGTGTGACGTCTATTTTCACTCAACTAGTACACATTTTGTTTAGGGCCCGCCTCCGGGTGCGGGATTTTCTCGCTGTGTTGAAGACCCATTGGTGGCCTTCGGCTGTTTTGTGCTCTTTGTTCGGGTTGTTGTCTCTTTGACACATTCCCCATTTCCATTCTCAATTTTATTAAAACATCATTTACCATATACTAACTGCTAAATCACTCATAAATAGCTGAGTTCCTTCTCCTAGGATACACAAATTCTTCATAAAACATCTGTGAAAATCCTGAGCACACGGACCGATAAATAAAACTTTTACGTGACAACGTTTCGTTGACTTCGGTCTTAAGATACCAAAATTATTGTCTCAAATTTCCGAATTTGTTTTTTTTATCCTATTGTAATTTTCGACTGACTGTGGTTTTCCAAAGTGGATGCTGCATGTATAGCAGTAGACGACACCATGTCGAAAAATCCGCTCTCGTTCTGTTTCTTAGTTTATGCCCTGATATTTTTTTTTTTTCTTCTTGATTTATAATTATATTTTCTTAATTGATTTACGAGATTTAGACACCAGAAAACACTGATTTCTCTTATTAATGCTCTGTTCTTAAAACATTATATTTATTCATTGTTATTTGTTTACTAACAAACACTTTTGTTACAGGTTAAATGTATAATTTATTTGCAACATCACTTCTTTATTTTATTCATACAACATGTTTTTCTATAACCCTTTTAATCTTTTTTTTTTTTTTTTGTAATTTTTTTTATTTTATCGGAAAATACTCCAAGCATTGTGATACATAGATATATAAATAATTTATAATATAAGCATTAATATTAAATATTTCAATAGCAGTCTAAAGCTAAAATGTTAGGTATGCTAATTTTATGTATATATATGATAATTATTTACTAGATCATACTCATCTTTTATCACTCTGGAATAAATTACATGAATATGTTGAAAAAGTTATGATAGCATTATCTATGATGAGTTTATTAGCCTTCCCTCTTACCACATGCATCACTGTCAATACTATGATGTCGAATATGAGATCATTAACAGATATGGGTCAGACAGGACATGTTGTACAGAATTACAAAGTAAATAACAACCAAAGTCAAGGGAGACAATTAGAATACAATAAAACAAAATCAAGTATATGTATATACATAACAATATCACTAAACATCATAGATAGCAATTTTATGATGCACACAAATCACTGTCCAATTGTGTTGTGCATCAACATCTTATTAATTCTACATGAATTATTATAAAGCCTTAAATGAGTACAAAAAGATAGATCTCCCCTCACATATAAACTAAGTTTTTAATCAATTTCCATTTCTCTCTAATTTCTCTTTGCTTTAGGTGATATATTTTCTATTTGGTAGGTATTTTTAATCATAGCTATCGCACCTGTAAGAGTTGGTAATGAAGTGTTAAAGCGACATGTATAAATGTAATACTTAACCAGAACAGTGAATAAGTTTAGGGAAACATCCCATGACTCTGACCCAAGAACAATATTTTTGCATTTAATATTAAAGTTAAATTACATTTAAGTTGAAAAAGTGCTGAAATTTCTATCCATAAATTTCTAACTCGAGTACATTCCCAGAATAGATGACTTAAAGTTTTTTAGTTTCATTACAGAAACTTCATAAATTGGTTTCTTTTAACCCATATTTCTGCAATAATGCATTTGTAGCGAGAGTTCTATGCAAAATTTTAAACTGAACATACTAATTTTGTTGTTTTAGTACAACAAAAGGGTAAACTATAAATGAAATCCCAATTTTCTATATGAGTGCTAAGTTCTTTATACATTTTGTCTCCTTGTTTTATAGGACGTTCTAACGTATACCTTGACAAGAATGTTTTATAAAAGAATTGACCTGATTTTTATTTTTTAATAAATTCAAATTTTTCATTTGATATGCACATTATTTTCTCTGAAGCAGTGATTAGATCTTTCCAAGCTTTTGGTATCATATGAAGTATAGAATGGTATTCCAGGAAATTAATATTAAGATTATATTTTCTGCGGAATTCCTTCAAAGTCAAAAATTCACTGTTCTCATCAAGTAAATCACCTACAAAGAAAACTCCTGATTCAACCCAACTCTGGTAAAAGACAGTTTTATTATTTATCGTCAAACTCTTGTTTAGCCATATGGATTGTTTCAATCTTTTAACATTTTATTTTAAATTTTCTGTGGAAAAAGCAGCTGGTATTATTTTCATTTTAAGCTGTTTTTTTTTTTTTTTTTGTACAAATACGAAATAATAGGTGGTTATGTATTATTGAAATATTGAGGTATTTGGCTAAAGACGGTAGAGTCATTGAATACTAGTATACTAGATAAGTTAATAAAATCAATGCCTCTATTTATATATTTTAATTTAAGGAAATGCCGTTTATGATTTTCAGGGTTATCGATACTAGGAAACAGCCTGGGATGACAAAAGGCTGTAATAATACGAGTGTATTCATACAATGGGCTGAAAAAATGAAATTTTATCACACTCCAGAAAAATATCATATATTTTACTTATTGGTATATGACTAAGTTTGCATAATAATTGGTGTCTACTTTATTTTTATTATAGATAACAGATCAGTAAGTGTATAATTTATACGATGTTTAATACGTAGATTACGGTTTTACGTTTACCATTAGACCTATTATTTCTTAGTCGTTTATCGACAATATTCATTACATCGATAGAAGTTTTAGATATGTTCCCTGTCCCAATATTTTGTCATTGAGACCGAGAGGATAAGTTGCTTGAAGTCTTTTCATCCAAAATAGTTCATGAACTTCACACAATTTTGGCAAATTGTTTGTGTCATTGGCCTTGTTGTTTCTGAACAGTTTCAAGTGGTTGAAATTTCATAGATTTACGATTGTGATTATGCTTATCTAAATGTTGGTATATCAAACTTTTGAATTTTTGGTCTTCGAAAGTGGTAGAGGTGCTCTTGATTTCTTCTGTAATATTTTCGTCCCGTCTGTCCCGCATTTTGAATACCACACTTAGGCTGGTTCAAGTTACCAGATACATAAGGTTTTGGGTTTTCAGATAATGTCACAGGAAAAGGAGAGCTACAAAGCTCTCCCGTTCACTGTTGACCTAACAGTATTGTGAGAGGTTAATCTGGAACAAGTCAGTCATTTTCTGGCATTGCACGGGAAAATATGTGGATTTCCACGTGCATTTTGTTTAACAATCTGGTTTAGAGGCATTGCCTCCTTTGACATTGCTTAATGTAGTAGGATAATATTGATAGGCTGCTGTAAAATTTATATTAGAAATACGATTTTTAAGCACGTGGATATCCTAGAAGTAGGATTGTTTTTCAATTTCTTAGCATTGCGTAATAACATGATTATATAAATAGGGTATTGGAAAACAAAAAGACCGGAGGTTGTAAAAGTAAAATAACAAAATACCGAACTCAAGGAAAAATCAAACGGAAAGTCTCTAATCAAATGGCAAAATCAAAAGCTCAAACACATCAAACGAATGGATAACAACTGTACTTGGTACAGACATTTTCTTATGTAGAAAATGGTGGATTAAACCTGGTTTTATAGCTAGCTAAACCTCTCACTTGTATGACAGTCGCATAAAATTCCATTATATTGATAACGATGTGTGAACAAAACAAACAGACATTATAGGTAAAATGTCAAAAATATGGGTACAGCCGTCAACATTGTGTAATAATCTTAATCGCTATAAAACAAACAAATATGTCAAAAGAAAAAACAAAAGGCATATAGACAAATCACATTAGCAAAAACAAAAGACATTGAATAAGGATCACAATTACGGAAAAAGTATAAGAACTCTTGCAAAACTGTTATAAAATGCCCGACGAAAAGACTTAAGTAATACAAAACAGACATATAACAAACACAGAGCAAAAACAAAGATTATAAGAAATCTAAGTAAAACCATAGCAGGGGCAATAATAAAACAGCAAGCGTGGATGAGTATTTATACATCCCAACACCATTATATTGAATCACTAAATAAAGAACAAAGATATAATAAACATGTAGAAGCTCTCTCACAGGCAAACAACCCATAATAGATTAGACTGTATTTCAAATGAAGTAAAAATGAAAACGACACGTTAAATCATTTCATGCGTCCGAAGCGCTTTTTGGATTTACCTTCATCAGGAACGCTCAAAGCCGAATATGTCAGCATGCTTTGTCAAAATGTTTAATGATATTCTCAGTACTGGTTTTTATCCAAAATTAGTTAAATTTTTCCAATATTTAGATCTGGTTCAAAATGTGATCCATCTGATTACAGGGGTATAGGAATTACGAGCTGCATTGTTAAACTTTTAATTTATGGCTTAATAACAGATTAGATAACTATTTAGAAAATTTTAGTATTATATCAGACACTCAAGTAGATAGAAAATATACGTTAAATGGTAAATCTTATTTATATACATGTTTTGTAGATTTTAAAAAGCGGTTACTTACGAAGCTGTATTTTAAAATTGTTGAAAATTGGCATTAGGGATCTTTTATAGAAATGTAAATTGTATGCAAACTAATAATTCACTAAGTATAAGAATAAATGATAAATTAACATCTTCTTTAAATAAAAAAAAAGGAGGATAATCTTAGTCCAAATTTGTTTAAAATTTTTATCAATGACTTTTCAAATATTTTGATTGATACTTGTTCGTCTGCAATTCTTGGAAATTGTAAACTTGACTATTCGTTTTATGCTGATGATGTCATGTTATTTTCAACAATAAAGGATGGAATGGCATACTGTTTAGAAAAATTGGAAAAATAGTGTAGTACATGGTGCATTCAGGTTAATTTGAAGACAAAAAAATTGTTTTGGTAAAAGTGCAAAGATAATCGATTGTAAATTTTATTTCATAGGTGAGTTGGATGTTAATGAACAGTGTTATAAATATTTTGGTGTTGTTTTTAGCATCTGGTACGTTCGTTTAAGACTGCTCGAAATTATTCATAAAGAGCTCTAAAAGCATTTTTTAAACTGAAAGGTGTTTTGGTAGTATCATGCCAAACATTGATACAAATCTTCATATTTTTTTTCATACATTTAAGCCTATTTTACTATATGGTTCCGAAATTTGGGGTACTTGTAATTTTAAATCACAAAATATTAATTCGCATGAACTAGAGCAAAAGTATAGTACATTTTCATGTGAAAATTTATGCCTAAAACTTCATTTTAGTTTATACTTGAGTTCATTGTATATTAACAAATTTTACATGGAACTGTGTCGTACTCCACTACATATTTATAATATTTAATCAGTTATCATTTTTTCTGTAAAATTATAGACATGAATGATTGTCATTTGTTAAGTCAAACTCTTCAAGGTTCCACTTTGTTAATACCGTTGTTTGACAAACCACGTCTCTTTGGGGAGATATATAATTTGCATAGATATTTTGTTTTGTTTACGTACTGGTTTCCATGTATGATCTCTATGTTTCATTTCATAGAGACATAACTTGGGAATGTTAGCGGCGATATTGAATTCTAAGGAAGACCCAAAGTGAAGGGAGGGGTAGTACAGAATTTTAGTATAAGTTTAAACTCTTAGAAATTCGGGGCATATAAATGTTGAAAATATGCCGCACAGCCCTATGTTTTGACCTTTGAACAAAATAGTAGTGCATATCAACTTTTCATTCTAGGATATAATTTTTACAAAACTTCATAGTCAAAGTGGCACAGTCTTAGCAGTAAAGGGAGATCCTATGGGAATTTGCATTGTCTATATTTACAGAAGTGCAACCTATATTGGGTGATAAAGAGAATATGTAGAATTTCACTAAATCTGGTTTATCTTGAGAGATTTTAATGAAATTAACTAAGATATAAAGTTTTATAAATATTTCATGAAGATTGAGAAAATCCTGGGCCTTAGCTATGATGACTCAGCACAAGTTCACAGTTTACTGTATGTAAAGTAAATTCATGATATATGCATATTTTTAATTTAAATTATTAAGAAGTGCTTATATTTACTCTTCACAGTCATTGAAACTCTTAGATCTTTGATGAATATTGTTGTTGTTGTGTTTTATCCTGTCAATAACCAAAAGGTAAGCCGTAACACCTGGATGTGCTTTTTGTGACCGTGGCATCAAAAATACAAACTAAAGATAAAAAAATACCTCAATAAAACTAACAATAATCTTTGTTATCCTAAATATGTAATTCATATTCCATATTCATAGAAACAGCAGAATTATTCAGCAAATTTGAGGACCCAGTTGCAAACAAAAGAGAAAATGTCCATCGCCTGGGTCATAAAACAGATAATTTAACCTGTAAAGGCTATGATTTTATTATTATAAAGGTCTTTGGTATAGAAAACAATAACTGTGCTTTGAAGTTATGCAAATAACAAATGTAAGCAGTCAGTTCTATAAACCTTTAGTGAATTCATACATCAGACTGGTAACTTCATACATACAACTTTTGCAAATCTGGCTTTGTTTAAACACTTCTAGTTCATATGTTAGCTAGATTATGTAAGATATATGTTTAGAGATAATATTGTTGTGACATGATTTCTAAACTGACAATTTAAGGCAAACCTTGCGAACTTTTATTGATAAATAGGCGTACAGTAAGATGATGACTGGAGACAGGGGCAGGATTGGATACTTTATATAAGCGTGAATGTTGGAATTATCAGCTACTAAACTTTACATTTATAGTATTCTGAAATGCTTTCAATTCGTTATCAGAATAGTTTCAAACAGGTTCAAGACATTTCATGTCAGAAAACATGCACATAGGGTAAGCTGACAATAAGTAAATATATTGCCCTTTCATACTATTTTAAACTGCTAGGTTTTCTTACAGATATTTCGATGTGCCCCGTGCTGTCTATCATTTGTTGTTTAGTTTTATATGTATTGTCTATCATTTGTTGTTTCGAAATTATTGGTCTTTTGTTGGGCAATGTATGACAAATATATGTTCAAAACCGCTCCCGACATGTGTAACTTCAAGACATATTTTAGCGGTGATCGATATCTTTCAAAATTACTTTCTTTTATCAATAGTACCGCTTAAGTCGACGTTAGGCCGTCTTGACCTTGTTGTAGGGTATGAATGATTTGTTCATTGTTGAAGACCCTACATCAACTGTCAAGATGAAGAACAGGAATAAAAGCCCTGTTCATTGATAACTTTCTATGTTTTCTATGTATTGTGTGCGATTTTGTCCCATGTACATTTACTCCATATCCTTTCATTTTCTATTGTTTTCAAATTCTTTAAAAATTGAAACAGGGTTGGGATTTAAATTGTACTGTAAAAGAAAAGTTAGAGTGTATGCAGTGATTTCTTTTGGGATATGATTCTGATAGATTGGTATTGTTGTAAAAATTGTGTTTTAGGATGTTTCTATTTGAATAAATGTTAGTATAGATTGAACTTTGTAAACTGCTGTTTGACAAACCATGCCTCTTTTGGGAGATATATAATATGCATAGGTTTCCAGGCATGATCATGTTTCATCTCATAGAGACATAACTTGAGAATGTTACCAGTATATATACACTTGGATAGCGGCGATATTGAATTCTGAAGAAGACCCAAAGTGAAGAGAGGGTAGTACAGAATTTTAGTTTAAGTTTAAACTCTTTGAAGTTCGGGGCATATACATGTTGAAAATATGCCGCAGAGTCCTATGTTTTGACCTTTGAATAAAATAGTAATGCATATCAACTTTCCATTCTAGGATATAATTTTTACGAAACTTCATAGTCAAAGTGCCTCAGTTTTAGTCGTAAAGGGAGATCCTATGGAATTTGCATTGTCTATATTTACAGAAGTGCAATCTATATTGGGTGATAAAGAGAACAAGAATTTTAATTTTAATTTTAAGAAGTTCTTATATTTACTCTTCGCACTCATTGAAACTCATAGATCCTTGATGAATATTGTTTTGTGGTGTTTTTGTCCTGTCGGGAGGTTTGGCAAGCCATAAAACCAGGTTCAACCCACCATTTTTCTTAAAATGTCCTGTAACAAATCAGAAATATGGCAGTAGTTATCTACAGTCTGTTCTATGTATGTTGACGTTTGCTTTTGTCGAGTTCAGTGTTTCTGTTGTTCCGTTGTTTCTCTCGGTTTTAGTTTGTAACCCGGATTTGTTTTGCTTAATACAATTATGACTATCGAACAGCGGTACACTACTGTTGCCTTTATTTATGGCATTTGCATTGTAAATAGTACATCTGGATCATTTTATTCTAATTTCAATCAATATTATGTTTCATTGATATATACATTTACAAAATGTTTCCTATTTCAATATTGATATTTATAGGTATATTAGAAGTTATAATATATCTTTCTATCAATACATTTTCTTTTCAGGGCCAAATGGTGCAGGCAAAACGCTGGCCGCTTCTGAATTCTGTTTGAATGTTAAAAACAATATGCATTAATAGCTAAGCTGACAGCTACAACAAAACTCTCTAATTGAATCCTTGAAAAGTCTTGCCAGTAATTTATCACTAAAGGTAATACCAGAATCTGAAGGAAATTATGATAGTTTTGTCGATTCTATAGCGTTGTTGCTTGTGAGTTATTTCAACAGCACAAACCGGTCGGAATGTTCATATTTAATGCTTATTGATAATGTCCGTATTGACACAGGTCCATTTATATCGAAACTTTTAACTGTGTAAAAATCTTAAATTTATTATCACAACGACAGAACCTGCCCTCCTTGACCATTATCCTGAAGAAACACGACATGAAATACAATTTAACGGCATGACAAAAATGAATATTTGTCTTTTTCACTAAAAGAGAATATTTCAGTGCGGAAAAGAGGCGGATATTAAAAGATTAGTTGAAAAAATGGTGCTCTTCCACTTACACTGAATTCAGCTCGACAATATATCGAAAATCATCGTATTGATATTAAATTTTATCTTGGTCTTTAGAAGAAGTGGAAAAATCGAGCTATGAAGAATACGCAGAATTCAAAACAAATAGTGCAGTATATCTTCTTTCATTACAAGAAATAATTAGTAATTTAAAAAAAATATGGAGATATAATGAAGGTTATTATGTGTTTGCCTCATTTAGATTATATGGCAATACGACAAGATGTGATAGAAGCTTGCTACCGTCATTTCGTGACCGCAAATGATGCAAAGTTAGCTACTATACGTATGGTAGAAATGTTCTCAAAATATTCCTTATGTCATTTCGTTAAAGATGAACGACCAAACAAAGGCTGGCTCTCATTTCATACAGAAACTATAACGGCACTAAAGTTGTTTATCAAAAAGAAAACAAAGCTCCTACTTGTGAACTGTTATGGCTTCTAGCTAAGGTGTTCTGTTTTGAGATTGATAATGATGTGCGTATTGATATTTCCTTGGAAAGAAACTTATTGTTTATCAATCATGGCCGAAAGCTAATGGCAGAAATAGGACAAGAGGACACTGATTATGTAGAAGATGAGATCACAAAAACAGAGACGTGTTTACCTGTGTTACTTAAATTATGTCATTGGGAAAACCTTACTATATCAAGCCACAGATATCCCTTGTGCACATAAACATTTGATGATTGCACGTTTTTATGCGTTGACTTAATTAAAGACTTATCTTCGGATTTAACAGAACAGAGATGTCCTTATCGAAAAGAACAGATGACATTCCTGAAGTAAAATCAGATGATGTAGTTAGGGCTTTCACATCATTTTGTGCTTTTGAAATGGGGACAGATTTCGCAAAACATTTGTTTGTAGTAAATTTCAAAATGACAGAGATAAGCGTATTTTGCAGCGTGCAAGCAAAATTCAAAGTGTATGCAAATCCGGATATCTATCAACGGAAGACTTTTCTAATTTGTCAAAATCCAGTTTTGCTATGCCATTAGATTTAATATCGAAGGGATTTTTAAGCGAACTAGTGCTCCACATTATGTTTTATAATGGCAGGGCATTAGATGAGTTGGTATCTGAAGCGAAAGAGCACGATCGACAAAAAGTACAAGAAGCTCGGGATTTCGAGTTTCAAACCTGTATCAAATTTGCAGATTTGATGAGATCGAGAGATGGGTTTGAAAATTTCCGATTCTTCATTACCTTGCTCTTGATAGAGGAGAACAAGCGTATAAACTGGAAAGGAAAGCCAAAGGACTTTCTATTAAAGGTTTGGAGAATCGTATATCTCATATCAGAAATATAATGAAGCAAACACCAATGTATCACTTTCAATTAGGCATACTTAAGACCATACCTAATGCAAGCGAGTATCACAACTGTGAATGTTACAGACTTCTTTTGAAATACCACCAGCAATTATTTAGGCTCTCAAAATCAAAAAAATATTATCAGAAGGTCAAAAGACGAGAAAAAGTTTCACGAAATATTGCTCGATATGGAAAAGGACAATGAACCATATAAATGGGTAGAAATGCCAAGATTCTACATCCAGTGTGCCAAGTTCTTACACCTGTCGAACAGTAGGGAAGACTATGAGCTGTCAATAAAGTTGTACCAAAAGGCGATAGACTTTGAAAAGGAGAGAAGAGTAAATTTAAGTCGCTATTTGTGGGAAGGAAACTTCGGCAAGGCAAAGTGCTTAGTCTTCCTTCGAAGAACAGATGAAGCACAAAACATTTATGATGAATTGCTAGAAAGGTTTAAAGGCACAAACCAGCACTTGCGCATCCAAAATTAGAAGAACTTTTGAGAAAGAAAATATATAATTAAGTCGCAAGAAAAATGTTTATAGAGGTTTATGATTTTGGTGAGTTGGATATTAGAAGCAATCTTGTAAATCTTATTTGTTTGATGACTTTCAGTTGTTTGCAGTAGATTTCAAAACCTGTAAGGTATCTTTTAAGTGTTGGAAGAATAATGTGTCTTTATGTTAGTTGTGTTTAGAGTGTTAGTTTTTTTTTATGGCGTATATAGGAATTTTATAGACCCAAAGAAGATCGGTGTTTACTACGCAACCTTTTGGGAAAAAATCATAAAACAACACTTAATAGTAGATTGCAAAAAAAATAATACTCAGTGTGCATTTTAATAGCTTGTTTGAATGTTGTGCTATTAACTGTCCCAAGTTAGGTAAATCGGGGATATTCTGCCATGTTGGAATGTAAAATTACAGAAAACAATCGGTCAAGATCTTCGATGAAATATGCAACTTGAGACAGGAATGCAATTCATTTGTAAGATTTTTCATTTTAATGCAGAAGTCGTGTGATTTATTTTATTATACCGACATCCACTACAGAATATTGCTTTTCTGTTAATTTTTAACTAAAGATATTATTCAGAAGATAATATTTAATTTTATAAAGGAAATAGAGAATTTACTCTTTTTTTGAAGCAAGAAAACAATACGGCGATCCCTACTTTTCTTTTATTATCTGAAAGCAAACTATAAGAACTGCCTTCTAATATATCATTTTACAATTCTATGATGTAGTTTTCTTTCAGTCAAACAATAGGGATCAAACTGTTTTTGTACAACGTATAATAGTGTGTGACCCATACTTATTTATTACACTGTAAGAAATAGCATGAAGTTAGCTAAATGTTAGCAAAATATTCAAAATATATCTTATTTGATTAAAACTCATTCCCATCTCCCTTTTTGCAAGTTGTGTGCTGACAAAATGTTGAAAAGTCTAACCTTCATATTCCATAACGGTCAACCAACTCGTGATGGCGTCCGTAAAATTTACGAAGGATGATTTCAACTTCACCACTTGGAACTCTTTGTATTGATACAATTGATTACAGATTTATAAATAAACCACAAAAAGTACGAATTTCCCGCAAAGAGTACATCAGCAAATTAAAACATAACTAAATTTGTATTCTTTTCAAACGTGATGTATAAAGACACACCCACGTTTATTTTGATCAATAAAGAGGTTAAACTCCTAACTATCCTACTGTCTGTCGATACATTTATTTTGGCATTGCACAAGTCATGTCTTCTTTGACTGTCCATCCCTTATCATTTCGTGGCCTTTTATAGCTGACTTTGCGGTATGGGCTTTGCTCATTGTTGAAGGCCGTACGGTGACCTATAGTTGTTAATTTCTATGTCATTTTGGTCTCTTGTGGACAGTTGTCTCATTGGCAATCATACCACATCTTCTTTTTATATATGTGTTTTAGTTGATTTTAGTCTCTGATGCATGATTTTTATTATTAATTGTTTTGGCTTTCAACTAGCTGTCAGTAACTGCGAGTACTCTCAAATCGTACTTCCTTGTTTATTTGACCTGTTGATACTAATTATAATGCTTTTTGTTATTTAATGTTATTCAGTGTTATATCTGGTCTATATACCAGCTTTGATAAGTGTTTGGTACTACTATAAATTTTCACTTTGTACTATGAACATCAAAATTATTTATTTTGTAAAACATTTCCTTTCTCTATTGGAATTGTACACGTATACCTAACAACAAAATTATTTTCATTTACCTGTGTTTAAAGTTATTGCAAATGGCTGATATTTTTGTTCGATCATATTGTTTTCTTCATTTGTTTAACATTTCATACCGATATAACATGTTATTTTTATTATTCTTCCTTAGTTTATTTATTTTGTATTTACATTGTATCATAGGTCAAATTTATTTGTTCAGTGTATGTTCACTGGTGTTAATATGTCCTTTGATTGAGTTAAGCTATTTCAGTTGATATTTTATAGTGTATCTTTCTATGTTGTGATGTTACACTATTGTTTCAGAAAAAGGTGAAGGTTTGGTACCATTAAAACGTTTAAACCCGCTGCATTTGTTTGCACCTGTCCTAGGTCAGGAATCTGATGTTCAGTGGTTGTCGTTTGTTGATGTGGTTCATAAGTGTTTCTCGTTTCTTGTTTTTTTATATAGATTAGGCCGTTGGTTGTCCCGTTTGAATGGTTTTACACTAGTAATTTTATAGTTTGCTGTTCGGTGTGAGCCAAGGCTCCGTGTTGAAGACCGTTCTTTGATCTATAATGGTTTACTATATAAATTTTGACTTGGATGGAGAGTTGTCTCATTGGCACTCATTCCACATCTTCTTATATCTATATACATACCAAAAATAGGTTACTTTTGATAAAATAAGATTTAATTATGAACACTTTTAGCATTAATAGATTTTAAATGATAAAAACTTCATGATAATTCATATTCTGTTTGATCTTATTGATAGGATATGTAGGATATATACGGTTTTTTAAATGATTCATTAAATAACATTTAATTTTCTTTTATGTGAAACTAATTCTTTGAAAATACATATCGTTTTTGTTGTAGCCCGCAAACTATCATACTTCTTTTTGTGCATAATTTATTTGACAATATTTTTTTAGTTTTCCCTGTTAGCACTTATGTCAGATTTTAGAATACTTAAGCAGTAATAGTTCAGTTCAAGTTGGCATAATAATAAGTGCTCAATGCCATAAAAAATTGTTATTTTTTCATTATCCATTTATTGATTGAAGTTATTATATTTCGTGACGTTTATTAATTGAAAGAAGATTAAGATTGTGAAAGGACTATTTCAAATCTTGATCCTTTATAAACATTGGGTAGGGACCGTTTACATGAACATTAATTTTTCTCACACACTTTTCTGTCAGAATTTTTTGAGGTCCAAAGAGGTTTAGACAAGATTATCAAACTACATCTCCATTTTATGTGAAAAAGAATCTAGAATTTCTTATTAGGATAACTAAAACAAGAGTTAAAGGAATTAAAATTGATAATAAAGAATAATTATAATTTTCCAATAACACATCAACAATACTTTACGATACGCCAGAAACTCTGGATTATCTCTCCGCTGACTGCAAAAATATGCCGAATTGTCTGGTAATAATAAAACTGGGACAAGAAAGAGATGGTGTTGACAGGTAAAGCGATATACAATCAAGACACAATGTGTTTAAAGCGTGAATTTGAATGTGATTCCAGAAAGTTTACATAAATAGGTATACATTTTCCGTTAATTGCATGAAATTGAATTTTTAATAGTTATCCAAGATTAGCGGAAATTTAAAAAAAATATTCCAAATTTGGTCTCAACAATCAGTTGGAAAAACAACAATCAGCAAGACACTTTTAATTCCAAATGCAACCATCTGTAGGTTTTTTTACATTACAAGCATTGTGCATTAATACTTTAAAACAACTAATTGATAGAATGTACTAATTTAATTTTGAAATCAAACCCGAAAAGAGAAAAGGAAATATTATGTGTGGACTATTTACTTGGTGGGGTGAAAATGCTAGATATTCAAAACATATGAAATTAAAATTGATTCGGCGGTTGTTTTCAATCGAAGCCGGGCTTCAAATTCATTGTGTAACGACGTTCTCTAGGGAGGCGTGAATGAGATGTGGATACTCAAAAATACGAGAGACCTGTTAAAGTACATATAATCTAGGTCTCTTTCCTCTTGCAATAGTATTAACACATTGACTTTTCTACCCTTTACAAAAGTATTCCCATTCCAAACTAAATGACAAATTCAAAGAATCGGTCCTGCTTTGTTTCATAAAAAGAATGGTCTTAGAGAAAATCGTATTTTGTAAATAAAATCACTCTGAAACTGACATTATCAAGATGCTTAATTTCTAGATTGACAACATATTTGCTACGTTAGGAAGACGTATTTTAAGCAAATAATCAGCATTCCAATCGGAACCAACTGTGCCCTTCTTCTTGTCGACTTGTATCTTTATTCATATGAGGCTGACTTCATATAGGAGCTTCTCATGAAGTATGAAAGAAGCTAGCATTATCCTTTAACATCACTTCGTATATATTAAATCTGCCTCATATCTTAACTTACATCTAGAAATTTACAATGATTATTGGTTGCGAACTAAACTTTACGACAAAAGAAATGCTTTTAGCTTCCAAATTGAGAATTTCCCATTTCTATGTAGCAACATTCCAGCAGCACCACCTGCATATATCTTCCTGTTGATACCATATTCCATAGCTTGCATTCCCTGTTATGGTTTCTTTGATAGAAGGGTGCTGCTAACAAGGAAAATATTAAATACGTGCTGAAGTTGATATCACCCATTCGACAATTCTACGGACTCCATCACGAGTTGGTTGACCGTTATGTTCATATGTTGTAACCACAACCCCGTGCTATTTACATCGAATGTGACCTACTTAATTAGACTTACCCTTTCGGGGCACCTGAGATCATCCCCGGTTTTTGGTTGGGTTCGTGTTGGTTAGTCTTTAATTTTCTTTGTTGTGTTTTGTGTACTGTGATTTGTCTTTTCGTCGTTTTGGTTTTGCCATGGCGTTGTCAGTTTATTGTCGACTTACGAGTTTGAATGTCCCTTTGGTATCTTTCTACTGTCTGTTAGAATACAACCCAGAGCTAAATAAGCTATTAGTAAACATAGAAAGAAATGAATATCGAAAGCCTAGTATATCTATGTCTAACAAACAGATGTTAAAAACCATGCTGGGAAGAGGTCTTTAAAGCATGGACGAGTTACAAAATGAACTTATATTAAAAAAATGTAAAAGAGTTTGTTATAGACTGATTTTGAAGTAATAAAAATATTAAACTAGAAAATGCATAAGTTTCTTTAAAAAACCTGAGCAGATAAAGTGATGTTTTTGATAGATGATCTACTTGATAAGTAGGGTAAACTAATGTTTTACAACAATTCCAAAATATTTTAAAATAAAATCAATTGTTTTACAAATCATGGGGTAATCTCAACAATAATGTCATAAAATAATCTCTCAATACAAATGTTTCAATAAAATCTCCTTGTAAAACCCCAGGACCAATTCTTCCAAATACTACAAGCATATTGTTTTATTAAACAAAATCCCAAAGAAGTTGCAATAAATTTAACTGTGAAGACAAATAGTCCTTAAAGGGTATAAGCTACGAGATATAAAAAAAATAAAATATGATTATTTTGTGTTCAATCATTAATTAAAGTGAAATAGTGAAATAATGATTCGCTTTAGGGACTTTCCGTTTAGAATTTTCCTCGGAGTTGGGTATTTTGTAATTTTACTTTTAAGCAGCCAATTTGGTTCAATTTTGTCAAAATAAGCTAAGAAAAATCGCTGATGAATTATTCACTTGCAAGTGAATAATTCTACCTCATTCAATCCGTATTCATATGACCTTCAATTTCACCCATTACCTCGAGATGGGTTACGCATGAATTAGGCGTGTTCAGTTATTAAAAGGAAAAAATGTCAACATTGAAAGTTGAACAAAGGTAAACCATTTGATTGACTGACTCGAGTCACAAAACTCATTCTTATACAGGTAAAACGATGATTAACATATATTTTTAACCTATAATATGAAATCAAACAGACCTAGAAAAATCCAATTGCACGAGTTCGCTATCTATTTATATCTTTATTTATGTTAATATCGGGTTATATGACCGTCGACAGTCTTCGGAGGTCACCTCGATGGTTAATTAGATGGCGTCTAGACTAAAATACACACGAAATGTTGATACATATTATCGAGCCCATGCATTGTAAATTGTTTATTTTAGACTTTTATAATTTGGATATACGTTTTAGTATGTTATAAATCAAATATGAGAATTTGAGTCAAATTGGTGAACATGATTTTGACAGCTAATGCCCTTTAAGATTGAATAAAACATGTTGATTGGAAAAACGTGCACAATATGTCTTTTACGACACAAAAAATCAAAATTGCAATGATTCAAGTTTTGAATAATACACAGAATCTTGACAAATAAACTCATCATAGACACAAGGATTGAAATTTTGTACGCCAGTTGCGCGCTTCGAATCAGAAAAGTTTAAAAGGCCAAACATGTTTTATTTTAATTTAAGATTAAACAAAGCGATAAATGTATTTCTGCAATGAAGCTTTTACAGATTAAACACATATTTTTAGAATGTCATCAAATAGATCTGTTGATGGAATACAAACAAAACAATAATTCCATTAAACATTTGATACTACTTTGTTTCGAAATTCTGATCAATTGTTATGTTCAAATAAATCGGCTAAAGCTAAACCATCAATATCCCTTAGTATTGCTAAATCATCTCCTCTTACACTAGTAGGTAACTCCACAGCGTTTGTTTCATTAATCACTAAAAGGTAGATTTGTTTATGCCTGTACAAAGTCAGGAATGTGGCTTTTTTCACTTGTTCTGTTGATTGATAGCGTTTGATTTTGTCAGTTTCTATGGACTTTTTAATTTGTCTTCCAGTTCAGTATTTTTGTTATGCTTTTATATGTTTATTTAATTGTAACCGGCATACAATTTACTTCAATACTCTATACCTTGTGCAAAATGTGAATATATTTATTAAAACAAACGGGCTGTGGACAATTCAGTATGTTATATTCATTGCTACCAGCTAATGACATCTGGCACCATGTTTACTCGCCAGCTCTTGCAGCTCGATAATGATTTATTCTAATTTCCGCCCCTATCCATGGTTGGAACCCTCTGCGGATCCCTCAACATAACCAGAATAACATCGACCTAAGATATGACCCTTTCCGTCCGATTCTCTCAAAATTGTCCCTAAAATCCTTGCTAAATTATTAAAATGCTTGTGTAATTTTTATGGCTTCCTTATTTCTTATGAATAATTTGTAATCACCATTTTGATTAGACTATAATATATTTTGAGAGGTAAAATCCAAGTTTTATTTAAGGAAAGCAGCCATTTTGAATTCCGGAATTTATTGATATTTTTAAATTATTATAGGATTAATAGGCTTTTTAGAGGAATTTATTTGTGTATAAACTCAAACAATTCACTCACAAACAAATAAAACCGAAGGATTTTTATGATATGTTTGTGAGTGACCTGGTCCAGTTTATACACCAATAAATTCCTTTAAAATGCGTTTTAATCCTTTTGGTTAACGCAAAAAAATGTTCTCCATGACATTTGCTATCTGATAAAGAATAAACTACAAAAATATCTTATTATCATTCAAATTAATGTTTTGTTTTTATTAAATCATTAAACGATGAACGCGAAATGAAAATAAATATTTTAACGTCGAGCCGGATTGTGTTATTATTGCCGCCATCTTGGTTACATTGGTTACAAAATGTAGTCCAGTCAACGTCGCGTATCGAAAAATAAATAACGTCAAGAGCCACTACCGGAAACCCTCTCGACCAATCATGTAAATGTATTCCTAATATGCAAATCATATAAGAATTATAATGGCTTTATTTGGACTTGTTTGTTTGCTTTTGGCCTTGAATGTTTGTCCCTAATATTTTATTAACTATGTATTTACTTTCAGGTATCACAGATCAATTTATTCGTTCATAGTGTGTTAATTTACGTTTTGATTGAGTTAAGCCTTCCAATTGATGTTTTATCGTGTGTTTTTAATAGCTTTGCTGTAAAAAAAAAGCTTTGCTGTAACCAGAACTCCACTAACAAGGATAGATTTCATAATGCAATACAAGAATACTGTATTAGATAGGAGATATTACCTACATATTTAGCCGCTGCTGAAAAGTTCACAATAGGAAAATTAAAATCGTCACTTCTGTTGGAAATTTTATGTCAATTTTTTTATATAAGTCAAGATAGGATGCAGACATCTGCTTCAGTGATATCCAATATTTCAAGTTTAATGAAATAGATGCGATGAAGATAATCATTAAGCTAGATTATTTGCATCATTATAGCGGAACTCGATGTCAAAAGCCATAAATCGCACGAAGGACCAAAGTTGGTTATCCGATTGTCTGTTGAAAACCGTCAACCATACGTGAAAATATATTGTTAATCTGAAGCATCTTCTTATTGATGACTGTAGCTTCAGGAAACGTTTTAAAATCATTGTTCTTTAGAAAATATAATTTCTTATAACATTAAAGATACCAATTTTACTGCAACCAGAGGTGCATTTCGACAGTAAATGTCTCTTTAGAAATGTTCGAGGTTAAAATATTTGAAAATCCAAACCCAATGCAAAATTGAAGGGCTAATAAAACTAAAACGGACAAAAGGTATAGCTTAATCCGAGTAAGGTATCAGAGCTTCGCATGAGGGAGATATATTCCTTAAGTTTGAATAATTTCAAAACAATTGATACAGCAAATTTCAAAAAACACAATATCCGTATTTACATGCAAGTACCAAAGTACTGACTTCAGGGCTGTTGATGCCTTCGGGGACTTACTGTCCTCCATCAGAGGTATCGATCCAGTAGTAGTAATAACATTAGTGGTACCAATTTTACTGCACCAAATATGTATATCGACAATAAATATCGATTCATTGATGCTCGAGGCCAAAATATTTGAAAATCCAAAACTTATTCAAACATTGAAGAGGTGATAAAACCAAAAAGAACAAAAAGTATAGCGAAAGCCGGGCAAGGAGTCAGAGCTTTGCATAACGAAGATATATTTATCCATTTTAAATATAACAAAACCCAAATAATTTCAAAAAGATGTTGTTTACTTGTGTTTCCAGGTGTTCTGTCCCTGAATTGGTATATATTCTGTTTAGAATACCAAGTGCTTTAATAGTGTCTCCTTTGTTGTATTCCTTGAAATAATCATTGCATTGAAAATAAATATTGTCTAAATTATAGAATAGTCATTGTATGACAATTATAACTGATTAAACTGTCTCTATAAATAAATCCTGACATGCAATTTTATCTTCGATTGGATTTACATGGGTTTTCTTAAAGAAGCTGAGTTTACACCATAACACTAATTCAATGATATTATGACACTGCAACTAATGATGAGGTTCTTACTCGAACAAGTAAAGGTGAGACCAGTTTCAGAAGAGTATTTGTAAAAGTAGTCTTTATCATTTCTTTTCAGCCATTCATTTTTTTATTGTCAGGACAACTTCAAAATTTTAATTTAATTATTGAATGAGCAGTACCAATGGGTGACTTTTGTCAGAGGACCACGTGTAATAATTACCCATATTATTTCTTCATGCATGCAAGTATCTTTCATCAGATCTTTTTCAAATTTGTTTTAAGAATTCCACTCATCGAAATCTAAAATAAGTTCGAAAACGGGCAAAAAACTTAATAAACTACGGATTATTTCAATAAAGGAAATCTGAGCATTTATTCGGGCGGAGGACTTCTCTCGTGCATAGCTCTGATGCCTTGTCCGGGCTTGCCTTTACTTTTGGCCTTTTTGGTTCCATCAGCTTTTGAATTTCAAAATTTTGCTTTGAAAATCTCTAATAGTGAAGTGACCAAGACAACAAATTTTCAACTTTAATGGTCCACCCTACCTGCAGGCTAAATTATGAATTTTCGTGTAGAGAAAAGTTTAAAGTTTAATTTTGCCTAGTTGTAGAATCGAAAAATGGTGCATTTTTTTTTTTTAAATTGAGGCCAAAGTTTGGAAGTTGACTTTTCATTAGTGTTGAATTTTTTACATAGGGTTATAAAAGTCAGAAAATAATATCTGAATTGTGAAATAGGCAAGACATTACTCCTTTAACAAAAGAATAAACAATAGCAATTTATTTTCAGTCAATTTGAAAATTTTGTAATCAACAAACGTCCATTTTAGGAAATTTAGGTGCCAATAAGAAAAAGCCAACGACGAAATAGGAAATGACTTTCAATTGATATTTTACATAACATGTACATTTAAAGATATATTTCTGAATTATAAGCAGTTTCTTATAAAAATCAAATATAATTTTGATACTGTTTAATTATATACCGGTTGTCCGCGGCAAGTATTTCACTAGGTAGCTGAATAAAATGGTCTAAATAAAGTACTGATAGATTAGCGTATATTTTGTTATGACTAATGCGATTGTATGGGTAGGAATTGTGACATCAGCAGCCTACTTTGGACCCCTCAGAAAGAGTTGCTGCATGGGTCCTTCAACATGCAAAGTGCACAACATTTTCAGAACTCAGGGCTTCTCGTTGTTTATCAATGGTTAAACATTCCGCATAGTCTAAACTGTATCCACCCTCCGTGAGATCTACTGTAATTTATTTATAAGAAATATATTTCCCAATATTTCTGACTTTAATTATTTTGATCAGACATCGTTTTCATCGCCGTCTTCTTCAGAAATTGCTTGTTGAGTAAGATGATTCCTATATTTCGTAGACCCTCCATATGATGAAATACTTGTACAAGCTAAATTCTGTGTGTAGCATAATCTACTTTTATTTCAAGCTCTTTATCCTTATAAAATAAGGAGATGTGGTATGATTGCCAATGAGACAACTATCCACCTAAGTTCAAATGAAGTGGATGTAAGCAATTTTGAATGTTTCATGTTAATATAATGTCTTGAAGTTTATCTGAAGACAAAGGTCCCTCGATAAAACCGGTTTGTGTTCTCAATTCTTCAAACAGATATGTTGTCTTTGAAACAGTTAATAATCTTCAATGCCTTAAGTGATTTTGGATGAGAGAAAAATGAGCCATGAAAGTCAAGACACGCCTTCCATACGTTTTGTGCAATACTTTCTATACAGTTTATGTCTCTGAATCAATTGAAAATGCTTTAAAAGCTAACCAAACCTTTAAACAGACTTATTCAGAAGGGATAAAGTTACTATACTGTTGTCAGCTCATTAAAGATGGCATTTTTTGGAGTTAATATTGATTCAGTCATAGGGTCTTTGCATCAAAAATAAACACATTTATTCGAAAACCAGTTGTTGGCATGATACGGGTCCTTCTCGAATATTTGATGATGGTATGATACAAAACCCTAACGGGAGGGATTGTGCATGATTTTCATATGATGAAGACATAATCTTTCAATCAGTTTAATTGAGGTCTGAGGTGGCATGTCAGTAACTGCTAGTAGTCCTTTGTTAATTTATGTTTGTCATTGTCGTTTTGCTTAGTTTCTTCTGTTACCTATTCTAACATCGGACTTCATTTGAACTGAATTTTACTGTGCGTATTGATGTGTGTTTATTTATTCTACATTGGCTAGAGGTATAGGGAGGGTTGATATATCACTAAACATGTTTAACCCCGCCGCATTTTTGCATCTGTACAAAGTCAGGAACCTCTGGTCTTTGTTAGTCTTGTATGTTGTTTTTTTTTAATTTTTGTTCATTTATATGTTTCGGTGTTTAGTGTGGTGTCCATTTCTCTGAACTAGTACACATTTTTGTTTAGGGGCCAGCTGAAGCCCGCCTCCGGGTGCAGGATTTTCTCTGTGTTGAAGACCCATTGGTGGCCTTGTGCTGTTTTCTGCTCTTTGGTCGGGTTGTTGTCTCTTTGACACAAGATTTTTCCCATTTTGTCGTCGGAAGGTTCAGAAGCATTACCCTCACCTGTCAGCTTAAGAATCAATTATCCATAACAAAAGCATCGTAAGTAAGCAAGGAGTGTATTGTGAAGAATATGAAAGAAATATTTCAGATGGTGTTGAGTAAGTCGTATTTGATATATCTAAGCCCTGTCTTTACTGGAAGCTGTTGAATTAACTGCATGTACTATATCTAACAAGGTGTATTTCAATCTAACATAATTGATACCAAGTACATGTACCTTGCAGACATTTATCGTACATGTATTGTGCTGACGTTAATCTGCCCAACCTAGTACATGTATTATTTAATAGCTAGACTACTCTATAAACTGTTGACATTTATGGCTATTGTTGAAAGCTGATGGATGACCCCTCTGAACTATATAAGATCCAGCTTTGGACTCGAACAGCAGATTCCGACAGGAGATTCCGACAAGTCTCCCCCCTCGTGGGTAGGCTGGAATGAATTATCTTACCATCCGAATGTAATCAGTCAGGACCGAACAGTTATACCGCTATACGATCACGTGTTCATGTGAGAATTAGCTAACACCAGAATTCGTCAGATCTCGGCCAGTGTCACAGTGAAAACAATTATTGAACTTTCGAATTGTCTTAGAAACTCTGTACATTACGTAATAAATTATAATTCTGTCTTAAACTTCCTTACATAAGTCTATTTTTGGTGCCGTGACCAGGATCGACTTGGATTCACGCTTAAACAACGCAAAGGAATATAACCGTAAGAACTAAGTTACTTTCATTTTTCTTTATGGACAATCAAGATATTTCCATGTCAGCGCAAAAAGTAGAAATGGCTTTTCAAGGATGGCACACATATTAAGTAAAATTCTTAATTTTATAGGAGTGAGACCGTATATTTAAAATGCTTAAAATCAGCCGTTTGTTCACGAGATGTGGTTCCTACGAAACTTTTTATTAGTTTGTTTAGGTATTTTTATAGGTCAATTAAAGAATTATGAATACACATTTTTCATTAGAAATGAAAGATTATTTATTTTGTTGTTATTTTTATCTGGTGTTATTTAATAGATAGGATAAGTTATATAATATGTTTCTTTAAAAATGATTATTAAGTTCGAAGAAGCTAGTGTTTTGTTTTAAAAGAGTAATTATTAAATATAGGTTGTTTTTGAAGATACATTCAATTATTCTAGAAAATGTATATCTTATGTAAAACTATTTAAGCACCGGTGTATATGAAGGTTGATTTATAACCTTTGGTAGATGAAGTTAATGGTACATTGAGGATACATATGTTTGCGTGTTATAGCCATTGGTGATTATGGTTTACGCAGTTGGGTAGTGTTTAAGCACGTTTGTTTAGAGAAAACAAATAGTCTATATTTTTAGATTCCAACCCCTTCTTCGGATGATTAACATAAGTGATGTTAGTAATTAAATGGTGCAGGTTGTTTTAGGTGTTAGATTATGCCTTATTTACATAATGTTGAAAGAATAAGAGAAGTATCTTCAGAAAATAGCACATAACAGATAAATGTTGATATGTTTGACCCTAAGGGATTTACAGTATTTTGTGGTAGATTGATATTTGTAAAAATGAGAGACATATGAACTTCATGACTAATGAAAAAATGTAAGTGAAATATATAATTGATATAAAAGGAAACTATCATTAAGGTAAAATTGAAGTTTTTCATAAACACTTCTGAGGATTATCATCAGAAATTAAGATAAGAATAACAAAATAATTAATTTAGGAGTTAAACAAAAATTAGTCCTAACAATGGGTTTTGTTCATAAATAGGCATAGAAAAAACTTTAAAATGTTTGAGTTTCTAAGATGTAAGTCAAGTTTTATTAAAAAAATTAGAATGAATAAAATCTCAAAAATATACATGCAGTCAAAATGAAATTTATAAAAAGGATAGGCAGTAGGTTGCTGAAGTTTTAAAGCAAATTAAAAAAATATATATATAAAAAGAAAGGAAAGATTATGATGAGGAAACTATAAACTTGTTTTGGAAAAATGTAATAGATTAAGGAGAAAGGCATTTTTTTCGCAAAAAGGTGTTGTTGTCAAATATGAAATATAGAGTCAGTAACAAATTGCGCAAGACGTAGTTAAAATTTTATCAATGGAATCTAAAATGTTTTTTAAAAGTGATGAAAATAAATATGTGGTCTATATTTGGTGTTAAGATTAAGTAATAAGAAATTAAAGTTAAAGAAGCAAAAGTATTACAATTGTTTACAACAAAGTAAAACATACATTTTAAGTATTTTTTATAGGTATTACGTAGGTGTAGGGGTTACGTGAACATAAAATGATTGAATTAACTTTAATATTTGATTGTAAATTTATATATAAATGTATATTCCAAGTAATGAATAAATAAACATATCTTGTTTTTATTATTTATAATTCTCAAAATTGTAGAAGTTTTTTCCCTTTTTGTTTTTTGGTTTTGTTTTAACCAGATAATTCAATATTTAAGAGAACGTATTGATTATACCTAGAAATTGTTTTACATAAATTTTGCTAGGCTTGAATAACCCAGTGAACTAAAGGCGATTAAACAAACCATCGTAATACTTTAATTGATAAATTAAAGAAATTTAAGGGGAATTGAAAACGATATTGAATTTCCAAATTGGGGAGTATGTTTATCCGTAGGCTTAAGTGCGATCATCATTGAATAGCCATATTTTGTACTGTTAAATTATTAAGAATATATCTTGGTTAGCTAAAAGAAAGGTGTGAGTTCTGGTTCTAATGCCATGAACGATGGGTACAAAATGGTGTCAACTCAATTGGTTGGGACAGATGTTACTGCTTCCAGAGAAATGTCTCTCTCTGCGCCATTGATCAGGGACGAACCTTAACCAAAGTCCGATGTTAACAGTCTCCTGAGAAGGATGTACCAAGAGCTAGATGCGTCAACTACTTCGTAATGGGACTAGATTGTAAACCTTACAACGTTGTGACCGGATTCAATAGCAGATGATGACCAACACTTGTACAAAGAAATGCGCCCTTTCCAGCAGTTCAGGAACAATATGCTATGATGGTGACGGACAAAAAATATGAACAACGTATACCCAAATATTGAACTTTATCAATCATATGAACTATATGTATATATATCCAGATATTGAACTTCATGGATTTTATGAACTCTAATGATGTATCCAGATGTTGGACTTGCCGAATTTTATGAATATAATATGTGGTGATGGTGACCGAAAACTTAACAAGGAACTACAGAATTTATAATAGCGTCAATAAAGAAGGACTATCATATTTTGTCGAAAGTTTCGTTCTTATTGCGATGGGAGGAATTATTATGTAACACAATGTGAATAAGAACAATATTTAACCAGGTGTATTTCAATCTAACATAATTGATACCAAGTACATGTACCTTGCAGACATTTATCGTACATGTATTGTGCTGACGTTAATCTACCCAACCTAGTACATGTATTATTTAATAGCTAGACTACTCTATAAACTGTTGACATTTGTGGCTATTGTTGAAAGCTGATGGATGACCCTCTGAACTATATAAGATCCAGCTTTGGACTGAACAGCAGATTCCGACAGGAGATTCCGACAAGTCTCCCCTCGTGGGTAGGCTGGAATGAATTATCTTACCATCCGAATGTAATCAGTCAGGACCGAACAGTTATACCGCTATACGATCACGTGTTCATGTGAGAATTAGCTAACACCAGAATTCGTCAGATTTCGGCCAATTCCAGTGAAAACAATTATTGAACTTTCGAATTGTCTTAGAAACTCTGTACATTACGTAATAGATTTTAAATGACTAGCTGCTTGAATAGCTTCATACATTTAGATTGAACTACTAAACCCTACATTTGATTCTTCCTGCCTTTTGTGAACAAGCAAGTTTTTATTGATGTCACCAATTAGGCTATGAAATCCTTCTCGTTAAACATTCAACTCGTCGTTTAATTCAGTTTGACAGCTTCAGACATACTAATTTTTACCTTTTTAACTGGACCTAATCACTATTATCATAAAGATTCAGCTCCCAAATTTTTTAACATGTAATTTCATCCCTTACTTAATATTTCATGCATATAAAATATCAAGAAATAAATTGGGAAAGTGTATAAAAAAAAGTTATACACTGTTCACACTAGGGACTATATTCGTTGTGTCCGATAACAGTGTCCTTGGACCTAATAGGATATAAAGACTTGGCCAATTCTAATGAAACTTTGCATGACCTAAGCTTAGGAAATTATAAGATAGTTGGCCAAGTTTCATGGCCATAGGATATATATTATAGAAACTATGGCCATTTTAATATTGAAATTTGGATGATGATGATGATGATGATGATGATGATGATGATGATGATGATGATGATGATGATGGGAGTTTTTAACGTCCTTGACTGGCTATACAGCCCTCGCACGTCGGATGAAATTGTGATGTTAAATTTTGACATTTAAATCAAATAATTTCAACTGTCAAAATTTGGGCCTTAAAATTTGAATATTTCAAAATTTGCTTTTAAATGCCCTTGATGATGATGATGATGATGGGAGTTTTAACGTCCTTGACTGGCTATACAGCCCTCGCACGTCGGATGAAATTGTGATGTTAAATTTTGACATTTAAATCAAATAATTTCAACTGTCAAAATTTGGGCCTTAAAATTTGAATATTTCAAAATTTGCTTTTAAATGCCCTTAAATATAATATATTAAGTATTTAAAGCAACTGAACACTCATTTGATTTATCAGATTTATTACAATTATTCAAAAGTCAAATTTATATGAGCCTGTGCCTGAAAATAGAGATTTTCGTATTAAGGGAGGGCTTATATAAAGATTAATTTTGTTCAACCAATTTGAAGTTTTTTAACTATAATATATTCTTCCATATATATTTAATGTAGTTTAAATGGAAAAAAAAAGTTACAAAGAGCATACCACATGAGTATAAAATGGTCTGAGGCCATGTAAGACTGATAATTATTTAGAGTCAATTTAGGCCGTAGCACATATTTACATATAAAAATGCATACAGAAGCTATAAGAAATGGAAATTTGTTACTTTTTGCTCTTTTCTATGCTAATATTACATGATACAAGAAGTCTGATTGCAAAAGGACTCTTGCATTCAACTTTTTGCAGACAGTATGGTCTGATGCACAGTTTTTAACTTTCTTATCAATGGAAAACTTGCATGTAGTTTTAGTCTCAACTGGCATATATTTGAACCACTTACTATCCTACAGAAGAAACTAAAGGTTGTATATGAAATGAATAAGGTGCATTGACCATTGTAAAGTGCTTTTTTTACAGATTTAGTGAAATATTTATGATGGACTTCAAATCTTAAGTACAAAGCTCTCCACATTTCACACGCATCAAACAGGCCGTTCGACCAGGGCCATAAATACAACACATTTTGCACATTTTTCTGTAATAATCTACTTTTCTCTAGATTCAAAGTTCACAAATGGTTAATAAAATTTAAATTAAGCATAAAAACACAAATATCAAAACATAAAAACCTGTCAGATAAAAAGTAAGCTTGCCTCTTAAGCATAAAATGGAAACTGCTTTAAAATGCTTATTTTAGCCGTATAATGCCAAAATGGGACATTTTAACAGAATTTCTATCAAATAAAGATGTAATTTTTACTTTTATTGAGTTTAACAAATTGAAACCAGCAACCCATTCAGGAAGTTGCCAAAGTACAGAATCTACATTTACTGAATTCATCTCTTAGGCCCGAGAACAGTTATTTCATAGTGCATTTCTTTTAGACAATAAATTCAAATTAAAAATCGCACCTGCTCTATCTCAAAAGATTTTTACAGTGTAGTGTACTACTATTGGGACAAATAATATCAAAATTATAGAAAAGTCTACCAGCTCTAACTCAAAATATGGACAATTCTATGTCAAGGGGTCTAAAATTCAGTTTGACAGTTTCAGACATACTAATTTTTGACCTTTTTAACTGGACCTAATTACTACTTAACATAAAGATTCAGCTCCCAAATTTTTTTAATGTAATTTAATCCCTTACTTAATATTTCATGCATAAAATATCAAGAAATAAATTGGAAAGTCAAGGATTTGTATAGTCTTACTATACAAATCCTTGGTCATAAATTAAGCTCTATGTTTATTATATAATTAGAAAAGAAATTCTCAGTAAATATTTTGATTAAAACTAAAGATAGAAGAGCAATCAACTTTGATATGTTTTATGAAACAGTCGAGTAGTCAGAAATATCATTTGAATGATCCTCAGGAAAAAGAGGCTACAGATGCATTAATTCAGTATAGTGCCGGTAATTTATTTCCGTTTGCAGCCCAGTAGTCAGCACTTCTGTGTTGACATGAACTATCCTTGGTATGGTCATAATTATAAATTAACTGTTTAGTAATACAAAACTTTGAATTTTTCGAAATACTAAGGATTTTCTACCCAGGAATAGATTACCTCAGGTGTATTTGGCAAAACTTAGGAATTTAGGGTCCTCAATGCTCTTCAACTTCGTACTTTATTTGGCCTTTTAAACTTTTTTATTCGAGCGTCACTGATGAGTCTTTTATAGACAAAACGCGCGTCTGGCGCAAATACAAAATTTCAATCCTGGTATCTATGATGAGTTTATTTGCTACAGTTGAAAGCCAAAACTTTAAGAACTTTGTTGAAAAACTTGACCCAAAATTTAACATTCCAAGCAGAAAGAAAACACCTCTCGTCTAAACATGTATACTTAAATTCAATACATGGAACAGTTACAGCATATGCTAGAATATTTTGTGACTTTGTTGTTTTCAAAATGTTTGATTTTTCTTTTCACTTGATAATAAAATTTACAAATGTCATGTGTAATTCAATGCATTACTTTGCAAAAGTAATTGTAATTTTATGCATTACTTTGATAAATGCATGTAATTGTAATTGTAATTTAATGCATTGTTTCGTCAAAGTAATTGTAATATAATGCATTACATTGCAATGTAATTCGCCCTGCACTTGCATGAAAATATGGATATTGTGGGTTTTTTTTTGGTAATTTACTGTTACAAAATTGTTAGATTATTATAAATGGAGGAATATTCTCCCTCATGCAAAGCTCTGAATTATTGCCCGGCTTTGTCTATTTCTATTATTCTTTTGGGTTTTATCAGCTCAATTTTTAATAAGTTTTGGATTTTCAAATATTTTGGCACGAACATCACAATTGTCGTAATGCATCTGGTGTAGTAAAATTGGTACAATTAATACTATTTTGACTATTATGTTTTTTTTTTTTTTTGCTCACACATTGTTGTCAATATGATAGAATTTTACAAGTGACAGGTTTAGCTATAGCTTTAAAACCAGGTTTAATCCCCATTTTCTACTTAAGGAAATCCCTGTACCAAGTCAGGAATTTGACGGTTGTTTTCCATTTGTTTGGTGTGTTTTTAGCTTTTTAAGAGATTTTCTGTTTTGAATTTTCCTCGGAGTTCTGTATTTTGTTACCTCTGCTGGTAGACTGTTAGTGCCGAGGGTTTCACCAGCCCAGTAGTCAGCACTTCGGTACTTGCATGTGAATACGGATATCGTGTTTTTTTTTTATTATTATTTGCTGTTACAAAATATTTGAAATTATTCAAAATTGAGGAATATATTTCCCTCATACAAAACTCTGATTCCTTGCACAAAATTATTTCGCTATACCTTTTGTCCTTTTGGTTTTATCAGTTCTTCAATTTTGAATAAGTTTTCGATTTTCAAATAGTTTGGCGTCGAGCATCACTGAAGAGATTTGGTTGTCGAAATGCACATCTGGTGCAGTAAAATTGGTACCGTTAATGTAACCACAAGTAAAACAACTTGAAAATAATTTTAAACCAGTGTTTTTGTTTATTTTTACAGTATAAAATCCAAACAGTTTACAAATAAAGAAAAAACAATAACATTTACTTTAGATATGAGCTTATGGATTTATGTACATAATGATATGTGTTTATTATTTAATATTATCTTTTATTTACATGTTCATGATTACTGAAACAATGATTTAAATCATTAAGTAGATTAATAATAATCGACATGTTACGAACAAGAGTATCAATTGATACTTATAAACATAACTAATCCTTCATTGTTTTACTTTAATCGTATAGTCACAAATAAAAATATTGGAGGGATAAATAATGATTATTTAAATTGTGTATACCAAAAGTAGTTCTTTTTTTCAAAGATGAAAGAAACAAATATTTACCACAATATTGTAATAATAATGTAAATGTTATTAAATTCGAACAAGTATATTCAACCCAAATTTGTGTTGAACATGAGAAACTCTGTATATTTATTAAATCTATTTCTGTGAAAGTCTATCCTCCTGGTTAAAAACAACTATATTAAGTTTGTTTACATCCACTCCATTTGAACTTTGGTGGATATTTGTCTAATTAGCAATCATACCACATCTCCTTATTTTTATATATATTCATTTATCTTTTGTCCAAATATATATTTTAGTACTATATAACAGTCATTTGTATTTCACATATGCTATATTCAATATTTCTCATTATTGTAGTTTAGTCTTCTTTGTATCTCTGTATTTGGTTTATGAGAATAAAGATCATTCATTCATGTTTTTCGCATAAAAATAGTTGAATCTGAAGCAGTTGCCAATTTAAACCAATTAATTTCAAAACTATACATATAATTATTTGAAGGCATTAAAAGATTTCTTTTGTGTAAAATATGCTATAACATACTAAGGTGTCAACAATCATGTATAACCGAAATCGCATTTTAAGGTAGATCTGGTGTCTTTTTCCGAGCATCCTTTCTTGGCATATTGCAAAAGTACATTTTAGGTTTAATAGTATTTACCAAGAATCATTCAATATACAACAGAAACATAAAACTAAAACTTAAAATTTAAAGCTTTAACTATCAACAAATTAAGTGTCTTTTGTGTATTTCAAATTTTCAGAAAATATCATTTTAAAAATCAAGGGCAGATAATTATACTGAAGTTGATATAGTTCAATTGTTTTCTTATTTTTCAAGAAAATGCCCTTAACCCCTATTTTTATTTAATATTTCAGAAGTATTTATGAAAAGAAAGTCTCACTGTCAATTTTAACCAATTCTATCGTTTAATGTTTTGTCAATAAGGAAAAATTACGTTTACCCTATATAAACGATCTGAAATAACTGTGATTTCGTTAATTTCAATTTATTTTAACGAAAATACAAGGTACGTGTCTACTATTTTTTATATTAAGATTTGAAAGTATATTGACCAAGAAGTCTTTTACAGAAATTTAAGAAAATTCTATCGTCGATAATTTAGACACCCTAGCTACTTTATTTATGATGTTATTCTTTTTGACAATAATTTCAACAATGCACCAAAGAGCTCAAATCTCGTGTTAAGAGCAAAACGACTACTAAAATTGTATTCCTTGATCATAACTACATGTGATTTGGTTTGCTTATGATATGTGATTACAAATATATAACGGTATGCTTTTATCATGTTTATACAAAATATACAATAATAAAAGTATGCAGGTTTTATAATAATGGGTCTTTTTTCTTGTGATACGTTTAAATTTTAATGGCATTTAATGGATTGTAATGTATATTATAAAATGATCTAATCTAGTCAATCACATATTCCTAACAAAAAATCGAAAACATGAGGATATTTAAACAATAAAACTTCTGTACACGATAGAACGATCTCATGTGATAAGTCAATGAATTACATATATCAAATATTTAAACAAGACTTTGATTTATAAAATTGTAAACATGGTTAAAGTTGTAAAAATTTGAGACAAATTATTCATCAATCATTATTATTCTTATAAAACACAGCTTTTATCTTAGAATGTCTATATCATTCTGTTAGCTAGTGGGACGCCATTTTGTTTTAATACTTTAATCAACTGTCTTCTTGTTCTGCAATATCCGACAAGGAATGAAATAGATAAAGCTGCAAGAACTATACATATGGATATTAACACCCATGAGTTCGTTTCCTGTACAAAGTAACTTTTAGTAACAGTTCGACTGTGGTCGATGGTTTGTCTCTGTGTATCTGATAACAACTGAGGGAGTTTTTTATTCCAAAAATGTATCTTTTTATCTTTATAATTAGCGTTAACTTCGACTTTCGGCACCATTTCTCCATCGAAAATATTGCTGTACTGTTTTCCATGGAGTGAATAAGGTGCCATGTGGAACTCCTTGTGTGGAACGAGACTTGGAAGTCTGAAAAAGATAACCACAGCATTACAAGAAGAATAAATCAAATGAGAAAACGCTGGTGATGTCTTAGGTTTAGACAATATATTTAGTCAATTATCAATACGCTATAGCGTGATGCCTAATCACTTGATTTAACTCATCAACATATTTTATAGGAGTAACACGATGGTTGGCATATGCGGAGAAGGGTCAGCTTACCATTCCGGTGCGCCTGAGATCCCCCTTTTTTCGGTGTTGCTTAATCTTTGGGTTTCTATGTTGTGTTTTGTATACTGTTGTTTGTCTTTTGATCGTATTAAGGTTTTTTGCCATGGCATTGTCAGTTTGTTTTCGACTTATGATGGTGAATATCCCTTTGTTATCTTTTGCCTCTGTTTTACTTTACGAATTTAACACTATGGTAAACTGAAGAACGCAAAATAATCAATTTTTGTTAAAACACTTCTTTTTTATGTTATGAATAACATTTATTGATATTTTTCATTTCTTCGGGAGATTGCTTTGTTTTATTTGCGAAATACTTACATTTTAACATTGAATAGCAGTTGCTTTCAAATTTTTATTTCAAGGTTAGTTATAAGAATGTTGCAGGTAAATAATATTTTACGGTTTTGTTTATTTACTTTTAGCTTGACTACCTAGCTTATCATGCATGTAAATCTGTTTGCTACTAACGTGCTTCATTTTGTGTCTATATGTAACTTATTGCAAGCTTGTTTGTATTGTATTGTTATTCTTTGCTTATCTGGTAAAAGCTCGATAGAGTTCATGTTATGTCCTTTTTTTGTATACCATGACGACTCAAAATAAAGCTTATATTATTTTCATTTTAATCTAGACATTAGTATCAGTTGTTGGTTACTTATATGCTCAAAATAACATATGAGGAATGAAAAAAATATAATAATCAGTACATACCCATTTTTGACAAAGTTTGCCCACAGATGCATTAGCATTTTCGCAGTTTTTCTGTCTTTTTCACCATATAGAAATGTCGGATGTCCAGTCATTGGGAATCCACATAAATAAAATATTTCTGATCCATGAACAACACCTTGAAGAAAAAGCAAGCGTCATGGCAAACAACACATTTAAACACGAATAAACCATTTCATATCATCACGATTTAATATTCCTACACACGCGAAAGAGTTCTGTATGTTTGAATGAATCGTATATCTAGAAATAATATTGTAAACAATCTTATTAGTTATAAGTAATAAAGGTTACTATAAGAGTTACAAACTAAATAAAACCTATATTGTTCTCATTTTGCATTTTGAGGATAGTTTACAATGATACCACAACTCCTTTTAGCTCACCTGGACCAAAGGTGAATTTAACCACTTTTTTTCAATTTAGCCTATTATCTTAAAAAAAATGATAGATAGAGAGAACTTTAAATGGAAAAAAAATTATCAGCCTGATAAGATCTACAAATATTTTAAATTGACGAAATCGTCAGGCGATTCTTTATTGGCGTTCTTGCTCTTAAACGACAATTTTAACCAATTTTTTTGCTTTTTTACCTGTTACAATGTATCTTAAAAATTATAAAAGATAGATAGACACTTTAAAAGACAAGATCTACTTATAAGTCAAATTTTGTCGAAATCGTTAGTAGACTCTTGATAAGATGGACTGCCCTCAAATGACGATGTTTTCCCCTTTTCTATGTTTTGGGCAGAAACTAAAGAGGATATAAACTGTAAACAGAATAAATGATCAGCAAATCTAGAGCAACAAAAAGAGATTTTGTTATGAATTCTATTCTAGTCCAGAATGTTGTAGAGGGTCCATTGTTGAAGATGCACATAGTCCTAGGTGAGTGACACAAGCTCTTTAGGGCATCTAGGTATGTTCATTACTACTGGTTTGTCATAGTTTATAAGTAAAGTTTTCATTGTAATTTCTAAAACATAGCGCGGTGTCTATGTTGTGACCATCACATCAACGTCGAACAGAGATAAAACAATGTTTTGAGTACTAGAAGTTTACTTTCATGCTATTATCTCAGTCAGTAGAATATCAAAATGTACTGAGAAAACCATAAATAAGATTAATTTTATTTAACACCAACTCATTAACTCTTTTCACTGACAACACCAATATAGCTACAGTTAAAGCATAACTGCATAAAACAACATTAATAGTATACGTGTATAAGCTTATTGTACCTAATGTTTTGATAAAGAAATCATACCGTTTGCTTTATTTTCGACAAAGGGAGGGGACGATACCAAGGGTCAATCAAAATCATAAAAGTCTTAGAAAAAAGGACAACACCATGACCAAAATCGGGAAAAATATAGACAAACAAACAGTTCATTAAGATAAACATAAAACTACGTTTGACAAACACAAACCCCAACAAAACCAGGATGAACTCTTCATTCTCCACTTGTGGCATTCGTTCTGTTGAGTCACGAAATGTAAAAATCCAATAATGTTGTATTCAGTAGCATCACAATATAGAAAAAGAAGACGGGTTTCGCTTTGACAAGTGAAAACCATCCTAATTGTTCTGTGCCACAGAAATTTCAAACTGTCGACCAATCAATGATGATTCCGATAAACTTTCAAAGAGACGACTTCAAATTTATAATAAAGAACCATTGGTTCCTTGTAAACAGTAACCCTTTATCAAGAAAAGCATGACAAGCCCTTCAATATTGTATCAAAGTGCAGATATATACACCAGATGTTACAGAATTAACTTAAATATATACACCAGATGTTACAGTATTAACTTAATATATACACCAGATGTTACAGTATTAACTTAATATATACACCAAATGTTACAGTATTAACTTAATATATACACCAGATGTTACAGTATTAACTTAAATATATACACCAAATGTTACAGTATTAACTTAATATATACACCAAATGTTACAGTATTAACTTAATATATACACCAGATGTTACAGTATTAACTTAAATATATACACCAAATGTTACAGTATTAACTTAATATATACACCAGATGTTACAGAATTAACTTAAATATATACACCAAATGTTACAGAATTAACTTAAATATATACACAAGATGTTACAGAATTAACTTAATATATGGTATTATCTATTACATGTTCAACGGGATAAATGGGATCAAGATAGTCACCAAACTTTATTATTATTAAATTATTCAGTGAAAGTACATCTTCTTAATGGCGGAAGGTTTAAAATGAGGCCGTACGGTGACCTGTTCTTACTTACTTCTACGTCATCTTTTATAAATATAATAATGACATGCGCATATCGATCTAAGTATTGAAAAGAATCCGCAACATTTGTAAATGTGTTTGACAATGGAAAAAGTATTAAAAAGAAATATTACGAAACTGTCAGATGTCTCATTAAGCAAACAATTTACATAGTCTACTTTCTGTTTCAGCCGTCTGAAGTTAATCTGATAATACTACTTTCTATATGCACAGGATATGGTTTGACTTGGTATTGGTTAAGTTAATTTGTAATAAGTATACCTTCATCTTTTCTTTGGAACTCTGATCTGTATTCAAAGTTATACAAGTATACAGTGGCATTACGCTTAACGAGCCTCGGCTAAATCATGGGTAGGCGCTGTGATGAAATGGTCTCCTATAATCTAAATAAATTTCGTAAATATAACAATACCGCCATTTACAAAATATGCTTTATTATTCTAATATTTTCTAGTGATTGTACTGATGTTCCTGATGCAGGTCGGTCCAGGGTGTGATTCGGACGCAAGAGGTTTTCATTTTGTTTACCCTTGTATTTATTTTAAGTATATTTTACTTTATGTGTACTTAATCGAGAAAGTGTATACTAAATACTGTATGTACTATCAACTACAAAAATACTATTTTGTTGGCGTCTTTGATAGATTTATGTGTATGGTTGTTTTGATTTTAAGTCAGTTGTGCTGTATGTCGGTGATGAATGTTTACACATTTTGAGAATCATAATACATTATCAAGAAAAGGCAAAATATAGTGTTTTCACTAAACATTCGACATTCGTTTTACCTCTGTATTCTTAATCACGGAAATATTTCATACAGTAAAATAACCGTTTCAGCTATAACATTCAATGATATACGGGACATAAATATTCATTTTAAATGCAATGTTTTACCAGCGTAATGTATTTGAAAATACCTATGAAAGCGTTTGAGTATTACCTCAGAAAAGATCTGTCTTACATTTTCGTCTGAAGTGTCAAAAGGCCAGCTGGCATAAACTTCCAACACTGTATCTGTAATTAGGATCTAGAATGTTATTAACCATTTATGATACTAGAAAGCTATTAAACTTATTAGACTTATCACTGGGTGTGTACTTAAATGAGCAACACGACGGGTGCCACATGTGGAGCTGATTCTGTCTACCCTTCGGGAGCACCTGAGCTTCAGTCTAGTTTTCTATGTTGTGTTTGGTATACTGTTGTTTGTTTTTGTGTTTGTGTTTTGGTCTTTTTCTTTTTTCCATGGCGTTGTCAGTTTATTTTCGATTTATGAGTTTTGAATGTCCCTTTGGTATCTTTTGCCTCTCTTTTAAATGTCATACTTCTAGAACACTATGTCAATAATTTTGTTATCAATTTTGAGTAGTCAGAAACTATAAAACTTACCATCTATTATACCATTAACCTGAATTTATCACTTTTGTATAAGTCGGTACTAGGATTTTTATAGTGATAGTAAAATCCTGGATTAGTATGAAGGATTATGATACATAAAAATATTCAGACCAAATTGAGGAATTATATTAATTGTCTGGAAAAGGACAAATTCAACACATTCTTTTTAATCTAAAAATATATTTCTGACAGCGATCGATAAGAATAATGTCCCCAAAACAATATCAATGTCTATACATCAGTTTTTATTTTGTTCGCAAAAGCATGATCCGCATGGAAGACCACGAAAACCAACGCAAAGCCAGCAAAAGCTAGAGAAAGAAAAGGGCTAATAAAAGGAAACAGGAATGTATGTGTTGGCGTGCTACGATACCCTCTCATAATTCAAAATAATCGGATAGCAGGAAGTACTTGTCTGACAGATTATTTTATACTGTTAATCTTCAAATATGAAGTCCTTGTGTGCATTAGTATTGGATAAAATTGTGACGAAAAAAGTTCCTCCACAATACTAAAATTCAAAGTATCGGCTAACATAGGTATCTGATAAATCCTTTAAAAATCTCCCACGTTACAACTCGTCATTGTCTAACTTCTGACCAAATATGAAGTCTATTTTGTCATTAGTTTTCATGTGTGACGAAATTACTTGTTGGATTGCAATTTAGCCAGCACTCCAAGAATTAGGAAATAAAATGAAAAGATAAGTAGTTTATAAGGAAGACCTGTTATATCTTCAGATGAAATAGAGTTACAGAGGGTATTTCAACAATGTTGTCAACCATACATAAAGAGATGTGGTATGATTGCCAATGAGGCAGCTATCCACCAAATACCAAATGGTGTAGGCAACTATAGGTATACAGTCAAAGTAAGCTAATTGTCATTCATTTTCCAAAATAGTTTTTCATTGGTGGGTGCATGAAAATTTTTCTAACTGTTATTTGAATATAAATTTGTCCAAACCTTTAGTTTCAGTGTTTTCTTCTTCTTTTCTTTTTTTTTTTATTTCTAATTTAGTCCTGCTCCGTTATAAATTCATTGCTCTTAAATCGTCTCTCTGGGTTATTAACATTAATTAAAGAGATACTCTAAATGTGTTGTTTCGACAATTCAATACACATATTTGCATCTATATGTTTTACCTACTATTCCTGGTAATCTTGGTAAATCTCCTCTGATACAGTGTATTAACGTCAACAGTTGGTCAAGCCCATGTAGATCAGCAGCAAGTGTATAATTCAAATGGTTGGCTTAAATAAAAATAAATTTCAACACTTTTCATTTCACGAATGACTTTTAATATGTTGCACAGACGCCATTCACAAATATAATATTTTTCATTTTGTAATTTTATATCAGAACTTGTATATACTTGACATCAAAGTTAGTTTTGGAGCTGTTTTACAGAACTTTTAATTTGTTTCTTAAGGAGTTTAACTAGCATTGTCAAAATAATTTACGTCGTGTCATACTGAATCTATACCTGCCACAAGTCCTTCATCCTTTGTAGCCCCGTCATAACATTGTCTACATAGAAATCTCCTTCTATAAGCAGCTCTCGAGGATGTTTAGGTAGAAAATACCCATCTACTACTGGTGTAAACTGAGGTGATATCCGAGGACTGGACTGAAATTAAATAAGTTTATGTATTTATCAAAATTAGATTAAATTGCACTATCAGATTATCATCTCTACAATCGTATAAGGCTGATGAAACTATTTTTCCCTTTCCTAAGTATCGCCCAAAATGATAAGTCGTAGAAAACAGACAATACCAATGCCAAAGTAAAAACAAAGGTAGATAAATAACAGAAAACTAAAGACTTAAAAATACACAAACGCTTGGGTGGTGTAATATCTTATCCGAATGGGTAAGTAGCTCCTTTTCCTCTTGTAGCATCCGACATGCTGATCAATTTAAGAAAGAAATATGTAATAAATCGATTCGGGTGATGCCATAATAAATGAAACTAGAGGCTCTAAAGAGCCTGTGTTGCTCACCTTGGTCTATATGCATATTCAACAAAGGACACTCTCCAACATTGTAGACGAGAATAGAATTCATGACAAAAATCTCTGTTTTGTTGATCTTGTATTGCTGATCATTTAGTCTGTTTAGTTTCTCTCTATCTTCTTTAGTTTTGCTCAAAACACAAAAGAGGGTAAAAAATCCTCATTTAAGGACATTCCACGCCTATAAAGAGTGACAGTCTACTAACTATATCGGCAAAATTTGACTTGTTAGTAGATCTTGTCTTGCTGATCATTTTTGCTTATTTAAGTTTCTATCTATCTATTATAATTTTTATCATATAAGGCAAAACGCAAAAATAATGGAAAAATTCGTCAGTAAAGGGCAATAACTCCAAAAGGAGTCGTCGGCAGATTTCCACCATTTGTTCTAATTGTAGATCTTGTCTTGCTGATTATTTTTGCTCTTTTAAGTTTCTTTCTATCTATTATAATTTTTAAGATATAAGGCAAAACGCAAACAATTTGTAAAATCGTCATCAAAGGGCAATAATTCTAATAAAAAGTCGACTGACGATTTCGACCATTGGACTTATTTGTAGAACTTGTCTTGCTGATCATTTTGCATTTAAAGTTTTCTCTATCTATCTATTATACTTTTCGAGATAATAGACAAAAATAAAAATGGTAAACTTTGTCATTTAAGGGCAATAACTCATGTAAGAAGTCGTCCGACAGTTTTAACGTCAACGGACAATTGGTGGACCTCAACATTCTGAACATTTTTGCTCTGTCAGATTTTCTATTTATAATGGTTTTAAAATAATAGACAAAACTTCCATTGTACCCCTATGTTCTATTTTTAGCCATGTCGGCCATCTTGGTCGGCAGGCGGGTCATCGGACACATTTTAAAACTATATACCCTAATGATGATTGTGGGCCAGTTTGGTTAAATTTGGCCCAGTAGTTTCAGAGGAGAAGATTTTGTAAAGTTAACAGACGCCGACGGACGCCAAGTGATGAGAAAGCTCACTTGGCCCTTTGGGCCAGCTGAGCTTAAAATGAAGGATTGTTGTTAAGACAATTGGAACATATCCGTGGTTAATTGTGACGAAGATATTCCATAACAGTCACCTAAATCATTATGGCGTCCATAAAACTTTCAAAGAGATGAACTCAAATTCATTTTAGGAACCCATGATTTAATATTTTCCTTGTAACCAGAATCTCTTTATGAAGGATAGATGTTATGATAAGAAATGTAACCCTGGAATATCGAAATAGATTGGCGATACAAACTAAATATTCAGGAACTGCTGAAAATTTAACGATAGGAAAATTAAAAGCATCTCTTCTGTTCTGGAATTTTTTTATAACCAACTCAAGTCGTCAATTTTAAATGTAAGTCAAGATACGAAGGAGACATCTGCTTCTGTGATATCCTCTATTTCAACTTCAATGGAATTGATACGATCAATATAGTGATCAAACGCAGCATCGGAACTCGATGTTAAAGGCTACAAACTGGACAAGAGGACCAAAGTTGGTTCCAATGAAAAGACTCCAAATGAAGGTTGAAATTTTTTACAAAGTATAATTTGTCCTTTACTTAAACAAATTATGTGTATCTACGTTGGACCTTTTTTCTTAAACAAAGATGACTAAAGTTTGTCAATATGGTGTATAACGAGAAATGCTTCTGTAATGTCAAATGCTTTTCTTTTATATTTCATGATCAATATAATGGGTGCTACTAGTAAAAGAATACTGCTAACATTTCCATACTAATTATTCGCCGTTTATATTTGTGTTTATCCTTTTTAATAGGTTCCTGGTGTTCTGTCCCTTTTCTGAACTCATGGTTACCTCTGGTATATTGTCTTTTCTTATTAGGTCTTTCCACTTTTCCGTGGAAAGACCTATTGGTTTTCTTCTGATTATTATTAGGTCTTTCCACTTTTCCGTGGAAAGACCTATTGGTTTTCTTCTGATTATTTTTTTTTTTTTCTTCCACCTAATTTTTTCCTTCGCTGTTTTTTGTTTCTCAAGATGTCGCTTAGATATTTGGAATATGATATCGAACAATTCATACGCTTTTGAAACTGACACCGCTTAACTATTTACTATACCATATAGGAGTTATCTCCCGAACACTGTTTTTCTTGTTATCTCTAAGGCTTCGCAACTGTATAAGAAACCGACAAATTTATTTTTCCAAATTATGCGTTATATCCTCAGGATGTTCTGTTTTATTTTGACCGAAGCAGTATAGAGATTCCATATGAGAGTTATTTCCCTTTTGTATTTGATATAAGTGAAATGTATTTTTAACTGGAAAACCTAAGTGAAAGAGGCCTAGGGTCTTTTGATTTGAGGTCCTTGGTCCAAAAAATGAAAATGAGGTCAAGGTCAAAGGTCAAGGTCATATTCTAAATTTTGATTTTGGCTTGTTATCACTTATTTTCAGAGATTGTACAAGATATCGACAAAATATTTTTACAAAATTGTTAGTTGCGACATGTCGTAACACCTAAATTTTAGTTGAAAGGGTACGTAGACATTTAATGGTAGTTTCGCCTTTTATATCTAATATTAGCTGTATGGTAATATAACTCATTAACAATATATAGTAGAGACCTAAAGTGTTTTGATTTGAGGCCCTTGTTTCATGACCTTGACATTAGGGTCAAGGTCAAAGGTCAAGGTCATGTACAAAGAGGCAAATTATGTGTTTTGGCACTGCACTATTTAAAGAGTTTGATTGTGTTTTAATGCTTTTGTAGGTTGACATTGACCTTTGACCTTACTACTTGTTGAGGATCTCTCAAAAGCTAGATCCCATGTGTTAAGATATAGTATCTAGGCTTTAAATTCCGTTTTGCATGATCCTAGTGGCTCGTTTCAATATGTTTACTCAACCAACCAACCAACCAACCAACCAATCAATATTAAAACCAACCAACGAGCCAACCAATCAATCAATCAATCAATCAATCAATCATTACATGCATGTTTCCGTCTCATGTGTTTAATACGGGGTCCAAGATCTCCTTTGTTTCTTTTTCGCCTGTTTCAAGAAACCCTATACATTGTGTTTAATTAATCAATCAATCAATATTTAAACCAACCAACCAACCAACCAACAAATCAATCAATCAATCAATCAATCAATCAATCATTGCCTGCATGTTTCCGTCTCATGTGTTTAATACGGGTCTAAGATCTCCTTTGTTTCTTTTTCGCCTGTTTCAAGAGCCCTATCCAACGTGTTTAATAAATAAACCAACCAACCAACCAATCAATCAATCAATCAATCAATCAATCAATCGTTACATGCATGTTTCCGTCTCATGTGTTTAATACGGGGTCCAAGATCTCCTTTTTTTCTTTTTCGCTTGTGTCAAGAGACCCTATCCAACGTGTTTAATCAATCAATCAATCAATCAATCAATCAATCAACCAATCAATCAATCAATCATTGCATGCATGTTTCCGTCTCGTGTGTTTAATACGGGGTCCAAGATCTCATTTGTTTCTTTTTCGCTTGTTTCAAGAGACTCTATCCCACGTGTTTAAATAATCAACAAACCAACCAACCAACCAATCAACCAATCAATCAATCAATCAATCAATAAACAAATCAATTAATCAATAATGTTTCGGAGGAAAATACCGTTAACAATTGTTTTAAAACAATTGATTTATATTATTGTATTAATATCTTTCTGAAAAAAATCCACATGCTTGTTATCAGATGTTCTCTGAAACTACATGTCCAATTGACCTCAAAATTTGCAGTCAGCAGGGTATACATGTATTACATCTTCATAAAACAACGTGGTGCAGATATCTCTCAAGAATTTTCCTAGAGAAAAGAAATTGCAATGCCGTAAAAATCGCTTGCTAGCTCCGTAAATCTCAGGGAAATCCTACAATAAAATGTCTGCTCCTAGATTAAAATACAAATCTCTCTTACAAACTGCTGCTGAAAAATGTACATTGTACGAAAATAATCGATAAACGAGTTTTAAAGTTACACAGGATCAATTAAATCCAAAGCATGCACTGCCTCGTGAACTGTGATTGAAACGTCAATTACCTACAATGACAAAAGAAATACATTTGTGTACTCCGTCGCTATACATGTTCTCTGTCCAACGTCTCCACCTAAAAGAAATAAGAATACTAAAGTTTTCGCTATTATAAAGCTTCGTCACGTGACGCCACAATCTGGCGCGAGACAAATACGCGCGGGACCTGAAATAGAATAAAACTTTCCAACTAACTAAATATAGAAACTTAACCAACACACTAATATGGACCCTTTAAAGAAAGAAACAAACAAACAAACAAACAAACAAACAAACAAACAAACAAACAAACACACACACACACATATCAATCAATCATGTTTCAGAAGGGGAAAGACCGTTTACAATTGCTTTTTAAAGCAATTGATTTATATTTTTTTTTTTCTTCCGCCTAATTTTTTCCTTCGCTGTTTTTTGTTTCGCAAGATGTCGCTTAGATATTTGGAATATGATATCGAACAGTTTATACGCTTTTGAAACTGACACCGCTTAACCGAATACTTTCCCATGTAAGAGTTATCTCCCCGAACACTGTTTTTCTTGTTATCTCTAAGGCTTCGCAACCGTATAAGAAACCAACAAATTTATTTTTCCAAATTGCTCATTTTATCCTCAGGATGTTCTGTTTTATTTTGACCGAAGCCGTATAGAGATTCCATATGAGAGTTATTTCCCCTTTTGTATTTGATATAAGTGAAATGTATTTTTAACTGGAAAACCATAAGTGATAGAGGCCTAGGGTCTTTTGATTTGAGGTCCTTGGTCCCAAAAAATGAAAATAAGGTCAAGGTCAAAGGTCAAGGTCATGTTCAAAATTTTTGATTTTAGCTTGTTATCACTAATTTTCAGAAATCTTATAAGATATCGACAAAATATTTTTACAGAATTGTTAGTTGCGACATGTCGTAACATGTAAATTTGAGTTGAAAGGGTACAGAGACATTTAATGGGATTTTCTCCCCTAGTATATCTAAAATTACACGTATGATGATATAACTCATTTATCATATATAATTAAGACCTAGAGTCTTTTGATTTGAGTTCCTTGGTTTATGACCTTGAAATTGAGCTCAAGGTCATAGTTAAATTTAACATTCTAGATTTTGACCTTTGCTTTTACCTCATATGTATACATGATAAAGACATGGGACTTATGGCATTAGGTGGAAAGCAATGTGACCTTGAAAAGCCAACCGGAAGTGACCTTTGTAAACCGGAAGTAGCTATTTTTGTACTAAATTAATGTAAAAGTATATAGAATCTTATATTTTGGAATCGGTGTCAACTAAACTATCAAACAATACCGAAAGTAACATCTTTTAAACCGGAAGTAAAACATTATCTCCTTTATTTATATATTTTGTATAGAAACCATATATTTTATAATCAGCGTTCAATAAGCTGTCATTTGACGCTGAAATTGACATTCAAAACCAAATTTAAATATTTTCATATCAAAATAGATCTTTACTGGTGGAAGACCTTCAATTGTTCTCTGAACAATTGGTTTTAATTATTACTAAGAGTTTTTTAATCGTGTAATTTTCATTGTATTCCCATCTAAATAAACAGTGCATTGGTAATTAATAATTTGTGTACTGTACAGTTGTTATTGTATGACATATATAACTGATTAAAATGTCTCTGTATTTATATCATCATCATACAATTACTATCCTCGATTGGATCCATATGGTTTTTTTTTTCAGTATAGAAAAGAATCTAAGTTATACTATGATAACACTAATTCTGTGAATTAAATTTTAGTTTTATATTTCTGTTTAAAGGACAAACTCCTCCGTAAAAATTTCAGAAACGGAATCTTATTTGTGTTATCGTGAGCAAACAGTTAAGGAAATACATATTAGGTTAAATGTCAGATCGAGAATGAATACGTCTATGGCTATAAAACACACATCATTAAATTATCTCATTTGTTCTATGTCTTCTTTTCATAATTGTTTACATATGGCAAATTCATTTTCTATTGCATTTGATCAAAATTATCCTTCATTACTGTATATACATTTGTGTTCATTTATAAAGAATGACCTACTTTAACGCCACATGTAAAAGAAACACACAGGCCAATCCAAGTTGTAAATAAAATTTGTAAATATGCCATCAACATTTAATTCGCTAAATGACAAAAAAAGAAATATAAATAAAGATAATTAAAATTCCTCACAGCAAAAAAAAAAACAAAACAAAACAAAAGGACATATAAGACCGTACATATAATTCGTCTGTAAATGAATATTAATAATAACCATTTTCTCATTGTTGAAGGCCGTACGGTTGCCTATAATTGCTTACATCCACTTCATTAGAACTTTGGTGGATAGTTGTCTCATTGGCAATCATACCACATCTCCTTACTTTTTTATATTAAACATTGATTGGGAATCAATGCTAAAATTCTACAATTCTATAATGGGAAATTAAATTTACAAATTCGTAATAAATGAACTATCCTACAAGTTTTAAAGAAATATGTTAATTAATTTTATCTATGCTGAACTCTTTTTTTTTTTAATTTGTGATTTGCTCAAGATATGACAAAAAATATCTGTTTAATTTCTTAAAATGTAAGTACACCCATTCCCAAGACGAAACTGTTAAATCACTTTGTAATAAATTTCAATAGTAAGTAGACCGGGAGATAAGGTAGGGCTTGGTTGACTTATTTATTGCATTATTTGTTTGTATCAGGTTGGTTTTTTTTAATTTTGTCTGCATGAACAAAAATTCTGTCCAAGTAAAATATAAAAGAATCACTTACGGCATGTCCTCCGGATGTCTTTCGGAAGATCTCGTCCGCAGTTACTGATTGTAGACATTGTTTGACTGTGTATGTATTGTTAGAGAGACAGTCAAAAGCACTGGTGAAGATATTATAGTAAACATCTGGTAATGAAGGTCTTTGTCTTACTGCCCAATG